>PVKP010024433.1:15228-35096 GCA_004027715.1 Plecturocebus donacophilus | reverse complement strand
TTAAAACAACAAAGACCATAAGAAACAAAGAGGGACATTACATGGTGGTGAAAGGATCAATGCAACAAGAAGAGCTAACGATCCTAAATATATATGCACCCAATACGGGAACACCCAGATAAATAAGGCAAGTTCTTAATGACTTACAAAGAGACTTAGACTCCCACACAATAATAGTGGGAGACTTTAACATTACACTGTCAATATTAGACAGATCAACGAGATTGAAAATTAACAAGGATATCCAGGACTTGAACTCAGGCCTGGAACAAGTAAACTTAACAAGTATTTACAGAACTCTCCACCCCAAATCCACAAAACACATTTTTCTCAGTATCACGTTATACCTATTTTAAAAGTGACCACATAATTGGAAGTAAATCACTCCTCAGCAATTGCATAGCATTTCACAGGTTTAAATAAAATATTGGTTGGCTGCTTGTTTGTCATTTTCATCCCCTATTCTTTCCTGTCTCCATTGTTAAGCACTATTATTGGCATAAAAGAGGTTTTTAATACCCATTTTTAGACTGCATTCTAGCCTGGGCAATAGAACAAGAATCCCGTTCTCTCTCCCTCTTTCTCTTCCTCTTTCTCTCTTTCATTCTTTTTCTTTCTTTCTTTCGCTCTTTCTTTTCTCTCTTTTTCTTTCAAAAAAAATAATAAAATAAAATGTAATGCAAAATTCTAAGTATAAAATTAATAGAATATAACATGTGACTTGTTAAAAATCAGTGGATCATACAGGCAGTGTAGGAAAGCAATATGTGAATCTAGAAGTAAAACACATGGTTCTTTTCAAAATCAGTTACTCAAAGGAAAAAGTGATATTTTTTCCTTAATAAAACTAAACACAGTCTAATCAATCTAAAATTAAAACATCCAAGGCAGCTTAGCCAAACATATAATCATGTACACCTTACTAGAAACATGAATCTAAACTCAGAATATTTTAATATTAATCTTTTCCCAAGGTATCTCACAGAAAGTAAACTCTCAGCTTCACAGATAATATTTTAAATATTCAATTAATCTTCATATGGTGGTAAATTACGTACATTAATAATATACCTACTGAAGACATATATGATTTTGACTCACAGTTGAATGACTTATTAATCACTCATTCATTTGCTATTCAAAAACTGTTTTCTGAACTCATACTACATATGAAACACAACTCTAGGCACTAGCATATGGAGTTTACATTAGTGAAACAGACAGTGAAGAAATAAACAATTAAACATATACAGTATAAAAAGATGATGAGAATTAATGGAGAAAGATAAAACCATGGTAATAGACATAAACTTCCACAATAGTGGAGGTTATTAAAATTTTGTCCTCCATGGGGAATATAAAATTTTTATACCTTACTCAGAGACACCTTTAATGACTTGCTGTTCAGAAGAAACTACAATATTGGATATATACATTTAATAGTTGTCAGTGAATAAATATTAATGAAAATCACAAGACTGTTGAGATCAACAAGTGAATTGTGTGCAAATAAAATATGACACCCAAGAACTGAGCTCTGGAGTTACCCAAGGTTTGCAGGTCAAGAAGAGAAGGAACCAGCAATAAGACAATAAATAGAGAGGTGAGGGGAAAACCAACAAAATGTGGCACCCTTAAAGCCAAAGTATAAATATAAGAACATTAATGAGAAGACAGTGATCACTAGTGTTAAATGTTGCTGATTTCCCACAAGGAAAGAGACTGTCCAGTGGAATTACCAGTGTGCAGGTGATTGATGCTCTTGAAAAAGTCTGTTTAGTGGGAAAGCATAAGGGCACAGCCTTATTGGAGAGGATTTATTAAAGAGTGAGATAAAGGGAATTGTTCTATTTTGTGTATTTCTTACTGGAAGTTCAGTATTTCTTACTGGAAGTTCAGTATTTCTTACTGGAAGTTCATCTCTCCATTGAACACAATAATTCAGGTCTCGGTTTGGAGAGAATTTTGTCTTTTTCATTCATCTCTTTTCTGAGTTTTATTAGCTATCATTTCCTATCTTTCTGTCTTGTCATGCATGTTTTGCCATTGTGAATTTCTAACTTTAATGTTGTCTCTTTTCTTATGTGTTGGTTAAATTACTTTTATTCAAATGGGTATGTAGATACAGTTTTTCTTCGTATCATGTTTCAGTGTATGTGCATGTGTTAGAGCAGGAATATATTTATCTACTGAAAAGTTTTGATTACGTTTTCTTCTTGCACTGTTTTTTAAATGAGAGCTATGTTTTTTCTATCCATAGTTATTTGCATTGGATTTTCTTAAAACAATAATCAGTTCAGTCTGAGTGGGGAGGAGAGGTGTAGAGGCTTGGGTAACAAATGTGGTTTTAGTTTTGGCATGTTCAATTCTCTTTTCACCTCTATGTGAGTTCCATTAATACATGCTTCTTGACTTAGATTTATTCTCAGTCTTTGATATTATTATACTTTGGTGGCACTCTTATTTTACTGTTAATATCATGCCTTTAAGGAACACTGTGTTCTCTAACTTAACTTCCTAGAGTACCTATCAGGCAATTCCAGTGGTCTATTATTTGATCTCCCAGATCTCTGACCTGTCTTTAATAATCTCACAATCAGTGTGAAAACAGCTCTTTCTTAGGATAACCCTGATTAATATTTTTTGTTTCTCTTCACCATTAGGACTCTGCTCCTCTCTCCTCTATTCTGCCTCTTCCCTGCTTAACTCTCCACTCTGATTTGGACTTCCCTCATACTGATGGTCAGAGATTTGCATTTCCCCACAAACATGGAAATTAAAACTTGCACTTTGAAACTTGTATTACCTGCCTTGTTTAAATGTTATGATATAGGCTCTAGGCAGATTGATTTTACTTGCTTTCTCTTTTAATTTATATGTGTTTTTTTTTTTTAGTTTGTTGTTGTTTTGAGAAAGTGTGGAGGAATTTGTCAACATTCATCGTTCCAAAGAAAGTTGAAACTTTCTCTTAATGTACTACTATTATTTCTTCCTCCAAGTGAGATAGATACAAAATACACACAAAAATCACGTCAAATAAACCTTGGTTCAACATCACTGTGACTTAATTTTAATTTGAAATAAACAAAACTTGGGATCACTATTCAAATTATAATGGAATCAAAGCATAATGGAGTCAAAGAAAAAGTAACAAAACAAAAAATATTAACTTCTACGTATGAATGCAAAGAAACAACTCTTTATTTTGTTCCAAAAAATGGAGATTAACAAGACAACTGCTATTTTAGGGTATATTTGAAAATGTTACAAAGATTCAAGGCAACTTTGACTACTAATAAATGTTAATAATCTGCATTAACAATGTAATCACACATTTGAATAAATGATTATAGAGAGCAAAGTTGAATTTTTCATTTCTGGAAATCATCAGAAGTTAAAGTAGTATTTCTAAAATTTTGTTTTCTATGAAAGACTTGAATGAAATATTTGTTGACCATTAGGGAATTAGATATTCAGCCTCTCAATGTGCCTTTCAGCCTTAACATAACTTTCTTGATCCAGTTGTGTTTCTCTTCTATTACCTTGCAATATTTCTTCTTCTTTGCATAATTACATTTTACTGTCACTATGGTTACAAGAGGAAGGTGCCATTTAGTGATGCTTTCTCCTTCCCCTGCATTTCCTTTGCCAAAAAAAAAAAAAAAAAAAAAAAAAAAAAAAGCAAGAGAAAAAAATGTGTGGGAGATGCTATGGAAGTGTTGAGCAGCTTGAAGAACAAGAGCAAAATTTCCTGAAAATGTACATGGCTTCAATTTTATACTTAATTAATCTATATGACTCAACAAAATCACTTAACAACACAAATATACTTAACATTTGAAATTGGAAAATTACTGCACTAATATCATTAGTAAGAACTATCATCAGCAACATAGACAATACTCCAATATCTTTAATCCAGAAAATTTTAATTACCTAGCCATGCTAAAAGTCACAAAATCATTTTCCCAGCCGCTTTTATATTGCCTATAAAATAAGCCCTTGAGTACAATGATAAGTTAAATGCTACTTTCGTATTCATGAAAAAGGATGCAGTCTGAAAAGAGTGCAGCTGCCTCAATACTTTCAAGAAACCTTTTATCTTTTGCATAATCACCCAGATTCACATGCATGAACGTGCACACACACACACACACACAAACTTGAAAAGGTGAGAACAATTTTTATCCTGTTTTACATTCTGTTCAAGCACACTTTGGTCTATCAATTGATGGCAGATACATTGACAGAATGAAAATGAAACTTCTGAATAAAAAGTTATTTTATGATGATTATATAATTTTAATATTTGACATCCATTTTGAAATATTCAAAGGAGAGTCGATAGTTTTAAGTATAATGAGATACTATGAATGTAGTATTTTAAAAGTTTTATCTAAGTTGCACTAATATTTTTACGGTGCTGAAGTAAAAACAACCAAGTATCATTGGAAGCCTACTTATGTACATGTGACTCAGGGTTTATTTAAAATAATATATTGCTGAAGTTTTGTTGTCCAAGTCTCTAAAAATAACTTATTATTTATATATGAATTTAGGGTACAGTGACAGTGAATTTCAAATGTGTTACCTTTTATGATTCTTTGTTTAAAAAATTTGTTAATGTCTTGCTCCAAAATAAGACTCATCTGTCAGACAGAATTTTTTAATAATAATTATTTTTTATCTCATCTTCTTACAAATTATATAAAATCACAACTCTTTAAGAAATAATTTAATAACAAAATAATTTCTTATGTAACCTTAAGACTCCATAATATTTAATACATTATGAACCTATATTCCTATGGGAATCCTCTCCTTCCTTGAATTTTATATTATTTCCTCCTTGAATGCTCTTTCTTAGTCTTTTACCTCAGTTCCTTTTACAATGATTGCTCTTTTTTTTTTTCAGCTTTATTGAGGTATGACTGACAAATACAAATTGTGTACATTCGGGATGCTCAATGTGATGTTTCTCCATAAGAAGTCATTGTGAAATTATTACCACAATGAAATTAATTAATACATCATCACCACCATTAGCTGCCATTGTGTATTTGTGTGGTGAGGACACTTAAAATCTAATCTCAAGATGTTCATGTTCTTTTCTTCTTCCTCCTCTCTTTAACCTAGGTATTTCCTTCTAGGTCCATAGTTTTATGTTTCCCTACAACAGCTCCTGCTCAAGAAAAGATTTACTAGGTCACCAGTAAAGTGTAAGACTCAGAAAATTTCATTTATATAGGTCTTATTTTTAGGAATTACACTTAATAGTATTTTAAAATGTATATATTATTAAAGGGCCTCCAAATTGTATATTTAATAGTATATAAAATGTATATATTATTAAAGGGCCTCCAAAGGGCCTCCTTATTTTAGGAATTATACTTAATAGTATTTTTAAATGTATATATTATTAAAGGGCCTCCAAATTGTACAGGCTTCCTTCCGGTGTTGTAAAACTTGCATCAGCCCCCACTCATAATGCTATGCACCTGACCATATCTGAGTCTTAAATGTACACCTGTGAGTGCCTTTACACATTACCACCTAGATATGCTTTCCAACAGGGAGAATTCACACAGGCATCCCAAACTCAGTGTGTCCAATTTGAATTTGTACATATACTCCAAACTTTTATTCTGGTAATTTTATTTTCATCCAGTTAGTCACCCGATAAAGGAATGTAACAGGCTTTCTTAATCCCCACTATATTTAAGCCCAAAAAACACAGGAGGAATTTAATTTTCAGCAAAACACAGAAAACCCTGAATGTGATCACCATTGGCCTCTCCTGCTAAACTACTGTAAATGCACCCTAAGCCATCCACATTATTTACAGATCCATTAAACCTGTGGAACCTCTCTGCCTTTGAGTTTACTATGTTCTATGATTACAGTAGTCTTTCTCCATCATTTAAACTTGGGCCAAATGTTTATTATCCCTCTCTGTGACGTCTTTTTGAAAACTACCTTCATCAGTGTTTACCTATTCTCTTGGAATTTATTTTATCTTTTATGACAACACCATATTTTGAACCTCTAGTGCAGCACTCTTTTTAAATAAAAGTTTCTTAAAATGGATTAATATCAAGCCCATCACCTCTAGATTTTAATGCTCATGATATAGGCCCTGTTTATTCATTTTTGAATTCTTACTTTTTAGAACAATAATAGCAAAAAATAATAGTACCTAGTAAGTATGTTGAATAAATGAATGGATTCATTTTGAATGGATCATTTGTGTTCTAATCTGGCACCAACTTCTCTATTTGTGCTCATGATCCCATTTATCCCTACTTATTCAGGATGACACTTGAACAATGGTTTCATCTGACTATTGTACTTCATATATCATTTTGCTTTTCTCTACTAGATTATTTCCTTCAGCATTAAACTTGCTGTAATATTTTCCGACTTTAACAAGTCTACCCCTCACCATACTTGCCCTCAAGCTATCACTACATTTCTTTGCTCTCTTCTAGAACACAACTAGAAATAATTGCCTAAATGTGTTTCTCATTCCTTTGTTGCTATTGTGGCTTGAATTCTGTACATTCAGGCTTTGTTCTTACCTTGCAATCCCACCATTTTTTTTTTTCATGTCTAGGGCACCAGTGATATCTGTTTTCTTCAATATTCACTTCTTAGTCAGTATCCTCTTGGATTTATTAGGTGCATTAGACATAGTTGATAAGATTCTCTTCCTTTAAACACTCTCTTTATTTAGTCTCTCTTCCAACTTCATTGGTTCTTCCTTTTTAGTATCTTTTTCACTGACTGTCTTCTTAATATAAGCTGATCTGGAGCTCTCTGTTTGGAAAGCTTCTGTTTTTTGCTTGCATATATTTATGCATGCAATCTCAAGTAAAATTATACCTTTGATATTCCCTATATAGCAACATTTCAAAAGTTTGTAAATATGTTAGACTTCACTTTTGAACTCCAAACATATTATCCAAAAGCTTAATTTATGTGTTCTCCCTCATATCTACTATACATCTCACACATAACACATTCAAAGACTAAATTTACTTCTTCCTCCTGTTCCTCCATTTGTAAAGAATAATGTTATTTTTTAAGTTTCTCAGAACCACAAACTTGGAGTTATCCTATGCTTTTCTCTTTGCTCTTCTTTTAGGCTCTTTCTCATAAATGCCATGTCAAACTGTTTTATCAATAAATCCTGTTGATTCTACCTTCAAACATATCCAATGTTCAGTCATTTTTGATTACCTTTACTGATAGCATTGTGATCCAAGTCATCATCATGTCTTATCTGCATTATTGTAGCATATTTTCTAGCTGGCTCTTTTTTGCTTTCACCCTTGACCCTTTAAAGGAAATCCTCAACTTAGCAGCCAAAATGACCCTTTGAAAAGTCAATCAAATCAGGGAAATTTTCTGCTTGAAATTGTCTTATGGCTTTCTTTCCCTATGCAGCAATATAATGTGGCCTAGAATATACTTTGTTCTGTGTCTCATAACAACATCCATCTCCTAATTTTCTGACCTCATCTCTTTTATTTCCTGTTTTCTATTCCATTCCAACCACTCTGATCTGGTTGGTAATTCTCATTCATGGAAGTATGTGGTTACCTCAGGATCAGTATACTTGCAGCTTCCTTGAATTAGAACTTTCTACCAGATATAATACAGGGAACATCTTCTTTAGTGCTCTGCTCCAATATTGTCACATAAATGAGATTATTGTTGAATAGACTAAATAACTCTTCCCCAACCTTCATTAGCATGTCCTATCCCACCTTCTTTGTGTAGATTTACTTCATAGCCCTCATCACAATCTTTTATAAACATATATATAACATATATATATATGATTACAATAGTCTTTCTCCATTGTTTAAACTCCATTATATACACATATATATGTTTATACATAGACATAAACATATATATGTATAAACATATATACATAAACATATATACATATATACATATATATATATATAAACACATACACGCACACACACACATCTTTCTTTTGGATTACATCATCTAAATTGATTCAAAGAAAAATCTTCTCCACAAAATACTATTCTCAGACTCTTTTGTGAAGATCTGATTCTACCTGAATTAGTTTATTGTCATCTGTATTTGGATTTTCCCTGATACTCATTTTGAGCTATTATTATTTACCTTTAAAGACTTCAATTACTCCCTACTTTTGAAAAATTTAAATTTTCCATATTTTTTCTACTGTTATTGCATTTTCCTTTAAGATTATGGACACTTTACTATTTCTCTTATAGTAATAAATTAGTTAATTCTCTTAGGTTTCCACAAATTTGAAAAAAAAAATGTAGATATAGAAGGTTTTACAAAAAGTACTTCTATTGCTATTTTAGTATTTTACTTAGAATGCGGAAAGAATACCATACCTGAAACTAGTATTAATTTAAGTAACCTTTCACAACTCTAGAAAATTTTCCAAGGGCAGGCATTAAAAATAAATACACATGTGCACACGCACATACACACACACATGTGCACACACAGCCTACACATGCACACACACAAAAATACACAAAGTAATTTTTATGAAAGTTTTTTTGACTTTCCCTTCCACAATGCTTCTATTTCTTCTACCATGGGGTTTTACAATTGCTAAATAATATAACAGCTGAATAAACGTATTTCTGATGATTATATTTAATTGGTTTCTACCAAAGTCACCCACCATTATTTACTGATATGTTTGAAGAAAATGTATTATGACATGCAATGATTCAACTACTCAATAATTGGCACAATAAAACAAATACATTGAAAGCTAAATAAAATAATAATCAAAACGGTGTGTAAAACTAAAAATAAAATCAAACTTCAGGGTTAAAAAATGGATACAACAATTTATTACATGGTGTCACAGCAATTTAGTATGCAGCTAATTTCACAATGTTAGTCACTGACAAAAAGATTTATAAAGGGAGAAATCTGAGTAACTTTCATGGATACATAAATTATTAAAATAGAAATGTATGAAATGTTAAATTTTTTTAATATTTTACAATGTACTTTAATAATGTGTTTTATTATGGCAATCATTCTAGTCTTCATCTAATTAAATATTGAGTCAAAACAGAGGCTCTGTATGGTAAAAAGAAAAAAAGCACTTTTAATTTAACTCATGTGGATGCTGGTCTTTATTCATTATTCATTAAGTCCTTAATATGACACTGGCTTTCAATTGATGAAGTGCAGGCCTCTTTCTAAATAGCGACCACATGTTCCTGGAATCTCCAGGCCTTAGTGCTGTGCCACAGGTAATAATTACAGCAACATTTATTCAAGTGGTTGTCTGCAAAAGAGCCATGTGTACCTTCTCCTCTCTGATTATTATAAATGGAAAGAGACTAGAAAATTAAAGTAAAATTTCAAGGATAAAGGGGCAGAACAAAATATTAATCTGTTTCCAGCTGGCTTAGTGTAACCCCTAGTCTTACTTTGAAGCAAGCAAAGAACTTATCTTTAGGGAGAAAAGATTGAACATAGAGGAGTGTTTTATAAGTCTCTCATCTTCTGTGGAATATTTGTTTCTTAAATTATCTATTCTTTTTAGTAGCAGAATTTAAAGATTTCCAACTAGTCTTTGAAACTGATATGTTTTTAAAGTTGTTAGTCTCAAGTGAACTAGTTTACATCATTATTTTTTTGTTTGTTTTTTTTTTTTTGTTTTTTTAAATTTTAATTTTTTATTGCATTTTAGGTTTTGGGGTACATGTGAAGAACATGCAATATTGTTGTATAGGTACACACGTGGCAGTGTGATTTGTTTTCTCCCCATGCTGTCTCTCCCAACTCCCCACCCCTGACTGTCCCTCCCTTATTTCCCCCCAACAGACCCCAGTATGTAGTTTACATCATTATTAAAGCATTTTTTATTGTTATAAACAATTTATATAAACTGCTCTGGTATTCCTATAACCAAACATTGCCAAATATATTTATTCCTTTACTTAAAATATTTTCCTTGCAAAAGTGTTTATATTTAACCAAAATATTATTCTTTCATATCATAATTTTAACTCAATGCCAAGGTAAAGACATTATCTAATATTTGTATCTATAGATTATTAGACAAAACATTCAGAATAAACATTTAGGGTGACTCACATCTCAATTTACAGTGAAGTAACTTTGCTATTGTTCAAATTATGGTGCTTTTTAAAAATTTCTCTGCCTTCTAAACTTTAATTTATTGAGCAGATAACTTTAAATAAGTTTTAAAGCTAATTCTAGTTTATATTTTTAATAATATATACAGCCTTTGATTATAAATTTATTTGCCATAAATACATAGAAAACATTGTATTGACAAATACATAGAAAACCAATGATAAATACCTCTTAATCACTCTCCTATTAGTTTTGATATTACCTCTACCTATATAACTCAGTTTGACTATTAAAATCACACACACAAACACACACATTTCATCCTATAATTGCAGCTAAAGTAATCTAATTACAGTATCAAATTTAAGTGTATGTGCTTTCTAGCAATTAGACTTTGAAAGTTCAATTTTAAGTGTATGAAATATTCATTACAATTATCATCGAATATTGGCAAAGTCCTCTCATTTGAATGATGCTACTATTCTAAAGAGTAGAGGAGGCAGCCAGGGAGCTGCCATAAAGAGGGGAAGTGCTTTGTCTTGTAACGTTGCTGAAGCTTGCAGAGTTGGGCAAGATGAGCACTTGAATTAAATCAGCAGAAGTAGTGATATATATTCAACCTAAGTAAGACTTCAAATGCTTATTAGCCACTTTTTAAATCTATGAAATAAAAAAGTTTAAAAATTTTTTAAATTTTATAAAATTTGCTCTTGTATATTTTTCTTTTTGGCTTCTTTCTCTTTAAAACAAGGAAAAGAAAATTCTTAAGTAGATTATCCAGATTTCTATATATAAATATTTTACATTGTTTACAGACTTTCTAAAAGCTGACATATATGTTTTTCCTTCTGTAATTCCCACTCCTTTCTTTTTCATGTATTTATTTCTTACTCATAGGTGTCAGTCATATAATAAAAAAGAAAAATGAAATTGTTGTATGCCTTAATTTGATTCCAACTTGTCACCTCAGTCATACTTCATGATGTGACTAAGCCTTAATTAAGTTGGGGGGTGCGTAGGAATATTAATAACTACCTGTATAAAAAATAAAATACCCCTTTATAAATTAGAGCTTAAAAAATATTTCCCATGTTACAATCAATCCCATTCCTTGAAAACTGTGGAACTATTAACTTTCAACTATTGTTTCCAAAGCAATATACAATAATATTCTTTTTGTTCCTTTTCATCATGTCATCATTTCAAATGCCTATGACAACCTTGTGCAATAATTGTACTTGCTTACAATTTTATTATTATTATTAAACAATAGGGGAAACAAGGAAAGAAGAATCCTAGGTGCATCAATGAGATGAAGAATTGTCTACTGTTTATCACCTTGGTCGAGCCTTTTTCCCCAAGAAGAGGTAATAAAAAAGATAATATCACCTCCTTTTTTTAAAGAATCCCCAAGTAGTCCTTATGAAGTTTGGCTATGAAAAGCACTCATGGGTTCTGAATAGTTAGACATTTAGAATAAAAAAGAAAAATATCTTCACTAGAAGGCTAAATATAACATTTGAATATTTTTACATATTATCTCAGGTAGAATAAAATCGTATTCCAAAATAACCTCTTGAAAGATCTCTTCATGAACAAAAAGTTTTATATCATTCTTTAAAAAGTAACCCATTTAGACTTCACTCAGAAAAAGGCATTACCCATTACTTTTTACAAGGTTATTAAAACACCTAGGTTTCTTATGAGTACCTCATGAGATAATGTAAGTGAAAATATCCAGCTGATGCTTGACACATAAAAGGCATTCAAATAGTAGTTTATGTCTCTCATGATGAACTGAGAACTGATATATTCACTTGTTTGCACAAACATTCAGAAAATGTTTTTATACTTTACTTATTTTAAAATATATGTTATCACTTTATTCTGAAGTCAGAAGAAACTTAAAAATTGTATGACCAACTCTCTTTAAAAATGAGAAAATGTTAAAGCCATGAAATCTACGTAAGTAATTAGGAAAACCCTGAGTTTGAAAAACTGCTGTTTTTCTAATTATTGGCCTGTGTGCTTTAATCAGTTTTTCACTTTGTTTATCAACCTCATTTATCAACCTCATGATACCAGGAACTTATTTTATGTCTGGAACT
Source organism: Plecturocebus donacophilus (assembly GCA_004027715.1). NCBI lineage: Eukaryota > Metazoa > Chordata > Mammalia > Primates > Pitheciidae > Plecturocebus > Plecturocebus donacophilus. The sequence continues at coordinate 22,845 of PVKP010024433.1, read as the reverse complement.
TCTACAGTGTCCAGCATAGCTTTCAATACACATGCCCATTTAATATATTCTGGTAACTATTAAGACAATGGAACATAAAATAAAGCTAAGATTGTGCCCTCAGATTATGAGAAAATAGAAGAATAGAGCTGTCCTCAAAAACAAGGGTATCAGGAATGGGTGGGAAGAAAGCAATCACGCCAGAAGAAAAAAACATAGGAATTCTGTCCTAGCATTGTGATATTATATGCATTATTGGGAAATCTAGATTTTTAAATGTTTCTTAGTAAAAATAAATGGCTCTGTAAATAACATTTTCAGAATTATTTCTATACTACTCTCTATAAAACAGTAAACAAATGAACTAAGGCAAATATATTAAAGTTTGTATTAGCTCCCCTGCTTGATCCTCATATATAAGCTTCCGCTGTTTAAGTCCTCAACATGTGGGCTGCCCTGTTGATTTTCAAAGAACCTTCTTATAATAGAAAATATTTAATTGAAATCAGCATAATTAGGGAAAAGGGAATTTATTCCTACTCACTTCTATTAGCATCTGTATAACGATTATTTTATACCCATTGAACATCAAAATATTGACTTAAATCACTTTTTCAGTTTTCTAATAGATGGAAATACTCATCTTGCTTTAAATATTTAAAATAAGTCTAAATTATTTAATGAAATAATGACATTGAAATTACAAGTTCTTTGAGATTGAAGGGTTTCATAAATTTTTTCTAATAGTTTCACTGATTGGAACAAAATGTTATATTCTAAATATTCAATTATTAGATGATGGAAATTTCCTAAGAAATAAATGCCAATATTCTGATTAAAATTAGTGGGTGAAAGAGCTTCTGCTTTGAAAACCATGCCTAAGTAATTAGTGGGGGAAAAAAAAGGTATTTTGTATTCTTGGCTCCTGTGATTCTCTCAAGTGAACATATGGAACTCAATATGGGATTAAGTCAAATACTGAATGCAATAACTCTCCTCTACCTCAGTTTTTCTCTTTCAATCTATTTCTTTTCCTTTTAACCCAGATTGAATCTCTCCATATTGAGGGTTCACATTTTAAAATAGCAACACGATTTCTTAGATTGCTTCTATGTTACACTAAAAATCCTAGGGTAAATGTCATTAACTGTAGTTTTAGCCATTAGTCTCAGCCTATCATTATAAAATAGACTTTCCATATAAGTTTCTCTGTATGTGTAATTATGACTAATTCCACTCTCAATAAGGAAAACTTTTCAGACTCCTTTAAGTGTCATGATTTATCTTAAACAATACTAACCAGCAAGAGGGAAGGTTGAAGTACTAATAGTTGAAAGTCAAGCCACAAGTCAATTTGCCTACTTATATTTTTGTTAAAGTTATAATAAACAAATTGTATTTGAATAAAAGTTACATATCTGTTTAAAATATTGAAGTCTAAGGAAAGACAGTAATGTAAGTATAAAAGAGAACAGTAATGTAAGTATAAAAGTAAAGGAAAAATTAATTTTAATGGCAAACACCACAATGAGTTTTACACGAATCTAATAGCTGCTTTGAATTGTTATATAATATCAAATAACATTGAAATAAAAATTAGCAATTTTGGAAGTATTGTGTGAATACATACTTTTGCTACACTAATGTAAATATACATATTATATATTTTATGTATGTTATTCATAATATTACATTGTGCATACTTAAACCTGCTATACAAAAATGTACGAAGTATACTTTATTTCTTAGAAAAACATTTACAGCTACTGTATCTTTAAAAATAAAACAAATGAATGTATAAATTTAAGATCTTCAACAGGTATTAAAGGGGGACCCCATATTTCAGGGTTCTACAAAAACTCATTTCTTTCTAGGCCTCAGATCTTATAAATATCAGCTCCCAGGACAATAGAACATAACACACTTTATTGAAATACCAGACCCAGAGAGCTAACCAGAAAAATTTTATGGAATTTTTTTGCTCAAACAAAGGCACATACCAACATAAATATCAAGCAAACTATCAAACACTCAGGAAGTACTGATGGATAAACAAATAGGTGAACTTACTTGTCAAGAGATGACAGATTCTTTAACCGAATAAATAAATTGCTCGAGAAGGCTCATGCATTGATTACAGGAATGAGACTAGGTGAAGCAGTTTATTGCCCTCTTCTTCAACCCATGTTATAGGCCAATCAGATTGAGCTCTCAGTGTTAGACTCTTAATAAACATTAGCCCACACTTGGGTAGAAGGAAATGATAAAACTATGAATACATTTCTGTCCAATTTATTCTTGCTCACTTGACCTCAAGACAACAGGTAATCAAAATTGATGTAATGTTCCTTAGAACTGAGACGTTTGGAAAACAATATATTAACAATGTTATATTGATGGCATGTCTTGGACTATGACTTCTCCACTTCTGGAACCTCATTTTCAAATCTGACTTTGCAGTGGTTGAGCTGGATTGCTGTTCATCAAATTTACATCTTGCATATGATAGCCACGAGCTTAGCTCTTTTGGAGTGCTGTGCCTCTCCTGTCTGTCATGGTAAGGCACTGCCCCATTGATTCATGTCACCAATGCTATTACATTGGCAGGGATGAAGACAAACTTCCCTTTGGCTTCTTTAGTCTGAAAGCACACTCAGAGGAGCAAACTGTGTGTATCTATATGTCTGTGCAAACTAAAGTACTAGTTAAATTCCTTGTAAGACTTAAAGATAAATTAAATTTAGTAATTCTTAAATAGCAAAACATTTTCATAACCAGGAAATTTTACCCCATATTAAGTTTAACTAGGCAACACATTACCAAGACACATTGATATCTCAATATTCATATATTTAGTGTGTGTCTCATTTCCAAACTGAAATGATAATAAAAATTATTCCCTGCCTAGATTGCTATTTGCATTATTTTTGTGAAATAATCAGAAACAGAATTTAAAGAACTTTCACACATTAATGAGTACACTCAGAAAAATAGGTAAAAACAACTTCTTAATGTTGAAATCTGGAAAAAAAGTATAGTATAGAAGATATGCAGTCCCTTATATCATATGTTAATAAAGTTTTAGTTATTTCTTAAGCAAATGTACTATTAAAAGGCATGTTTTGAGAAGGAAGTAGGGCAAATAAGAAATAAAAGAACAAAGCATTATTTCCAAAGGATCCATTTGACTGGAAACCTAAAATTATTAAGTTAAATATTTCCTCTTGGAGTTTTTCAAGTGTAGTTTCTGGAATTGTAAAATATACTCTGTGTGATGAAACTAGCTTATCACACATAGCCATTCTAGAGACAAATAATAGAATAGATGATTGTTGTGTTATGTATCTTTAAAGATGGAATAAAATTTTGCCAATATAAAGAGGTTTCTAAGACATTAATAGCTCCCAACTAGTTAGTATCATAACAAAATTATCAACAATTTACTCTCAGCATCATTCCCATTACTAGATATTTGGGGTTGCTCTGTTTTTGCAAACACCCACATAGCAGGAGGCCTATGCTACTTTATAAACTAATCAGTTGAATGGTAGTTTAGAATTAAATTAATTCATAATAAGGTTAGCAATTGTGTTCTTCTTCTGAGCTCTGCAGATTGCCTATTTATGATAAAATGTATGACAATTCTTATGTTTGAATTATTATACATAATTTTAGTAGCATGTCTATTGAGCAAGATTATTTTCAGATCATAATGTATGTATATTACTTACATAGTAATGCAGTTTTACTAGTAATACATTAGTACCATGGAAACATATTTTCACGCTCTCTTATAAGGATAAACTCTAATTGCAAGGTCCTTTAGAAATTAATTTCCCATTGATAGTTTGTAGAAATATCTGATATAAATGAAAATATCATTATTTAGAGAAAGTTAATTTTCTTGTATAATTTATAATTTGAGTAAATTTAAAAATTATATTTAAAATCTTTATTCAGAGATAATATTTAATCTCTTTCAAAATTCAAAAAGTACATCAAGCTTGAAGTGAACATCTGAAATCAGAAAGCACATAATAAACTTGAAGTTATTCTCCATTCTTATTTCTTACAAAGCTGTTTTGACATTTGGAGAATAATCTAAGTGGGAAAAAAAGCATAGGAATTTAATCAAGTCAATGGATAACATTCATCCAAGTCATTATAAAAGTAGTGCTAGACTTTCTGAGTTTGCATTTCAGCATATATATGAGGCACCTATTCTGAAATAACTTAAAGACAGCCTTTTTTGTGTGTAGAAGCATCATAGTTTATTGTGCAAAATCTTGAGTATGACTTTTGATTATGTCAAGGAGAAACAAGAATATTTTAAGAACTCTTCTCTGAAGATTTACAACACACATTAGCTTGATAAAATTACTGAAATTCATGTTGTTTAGAAATCTATTAAGTGCTGTTTAATCCAACATTTCCAAAACACATTTTCTAACATTTTTATATTCTATGCAAAATCTCTCAAGGCCTTGATAATTTCCAAACTTTTTAGGAAGCACTACTTTAGAAAATAATTTCCATAAATATTTCAGAAGCTACTCAAAGGAAGTGCATTTAGAAATGGTGCAGCTGTATTCTTGGTGAGATTATTTGCCTTTTTCTAAATGTATAAATAGTTGCTGGGTTAAAAATGCAATCTAAATAAAATATAAACATGCAACCCCCTTTTTTTCAAGATGGCTGACTGGAGACATCAGAGGGCCAGTTCTCTTCAGAAAAAACCAAATTTACTGGTGAATAATCACAACTCAAATAGATTAAGGGGAGAATGCTGAAGCCTATCAGAGAACTCACAGGAAGAAGCCAGTACACAGAAAAAAGAAGAAAGCTAGGGTGTGACAGAGATTGAATCCTGAGGCACCTAGGGTCCTGTAGAAAGGCTAGACAGCAGTGTTTTGGGCTCCCCTCACCCCTGTGGTAGACTGCTGGTTTCCAAACTGTCAGAAGCCTCCTTTTACCCTCGTGAGGCCATGCACCGGTGTGGATGGTAATTTGGGAATTTCTGAAGGGCAAGGCACTACACAGCCAGCTCTCACAGGACCACCCACCCGTCCCCTACATCGGAGCTGCAGCAGTAGGCATCGTCCTGGGGGCACACACATTGTGGAACGTTGTTTTGTCCAGGGAATCTCAGCCCTTGTGTGTCCACATTACCAAATCCCTGAGCTATTCGCTAGTGTCCACCTGTATTCCAGCAGCCACATGTGGTCAGCTGGACCCAGGGGAGCTGCGAAATTACCAGGGATCTGGCTCTTGTGGTGTGATGCTCCTATTGGAAGACAGAGTGCAGTGTGCAAAGGAAGCAGCCCTTGGTTCAAAGGAAATCAGAGCATTTGCTTTCTTGTACCTTAGAGTTCCTCACTGTGGACTGGATGTGATTGTCCTCCTTCCAACAGAGATGGGAGTGAAGAAGTGTGGTTCCACCCATGGGGCCAGGTGGCACCAGTGCTCATGCACAGTAGTGGAGAGTGAGACTTCTCCTTCCTCCATGCGCACTGAAGCTGACAGCTGTGGCTGCTTCCACAGGGCAAGCGGAGGTGTGTCTCTGTAGAAGGCCATTTCAGGGTTATTAGGCAACTGGCAGCACCCTATTGGCAATGTGCCTACCAGCCTAAATTTGCGGAAGAGTGGGGCCCTTTCTTCTCTCTACCTTCAGCATGGAACAAGTGAGCCAGAGCTGTCTTTGGGGCTGAGGAAAGAGAATTCATCGACAGGCCACTTTGACAGGCATTTTCTGTGGCTCTCAGATACACTGTGTCCTAAGGACAGACTTCAGTGTCTGTCTGAACTGAGAGATGGGAGCCCCAGGACAGTGATAGGGAAGCCAGTGGTGTTCCTGCCTGCCTATGATATGGAGTTGGTATAGCCATCTCCCCCAACAAACAGAGACCTCAGCGCATTTCACCAGAAACTACTCTGTGACCCCCACAGGGATGGTGCTCATGATCCTCACTGGGGTATAACCAAGCTTCATCTCCCATCTTGAGACTGAGCAGGGAACTCAGGATACAGGGCATTCCACAGACAAGCCTATTGCATGAGGCCCCAGAGAGCTCCCCAAAGTACACAAAGATCAGGCAAAAACCCAGCAGCCTCCTCCGCAGCTATCTCTCACCTGCAGCCACCACCTACTGGCCTGAAGTGGAATGGCCTTACCCAATACAGTGTATAATGCTTGGGAGCAAGATAAGCTTCTTGAGACCTCCACCTCCCCATCTCTGCAATAAGCTGCGAGCTTTCTCACAGGCCCAATGCACTGCTACTGTAACTAACATTTGAGGAAATCACCAAATTAAGGCTCTCTATAATGAAGGAATTTAACAAAGCCATGGCCCCTGAAAGCACCCAAAAGCAAAGCCCAATGATCTTACTTAATATATATTATAGCCACTACCTCAGGAAAAAGTCCATCCAAATGAAAATGAATTCAAAAATAAGTGACAGCTTCTCTAGATGAGAATAAACCAGCATAACAATTCTAGCAATACAATAAGAGCAGGAGACGTTAGCACCCAATGATAGCACCAGATAGATCATCAAGGCAGAAAAGCAACAAAGAAACTCTGGACTTAAACTGGACTCTAGACCAAGTAGATCTAATAGATAACATAACATAACATTCTAACCTACAACCACAGAATATGTATTTTTCTCATGAGCAGATAAAATATTCTCAAATCTTTGCAAGGCCACAAGGCAAATCTCAATAAATTTTTAAAAGTCAAAATCATATCAAACATCTTGCATGACAGTGGAATAAAACTAGAAATGAATACCAAGAGGAACTCTCACAACTATACAAACACATGGAACTGTAATACTTGCCCCTAAATAATCTTTGGATAACCCCAGATGAAAATAGACATACAGCATGCCAAAGCCTTCAGGATATGGAAAAGCAGTGTGAGGAAAGTGTATAAGATTAAATGGTTACATCAAAAAAGAAGAAAAAGATCTCAAGTTAACAATGAAGCATTGTACCTCTAGGAACTAGAATAGTAAGAATAAACAAAACCCAAAGCTAGTAGAAGAATGGAAATAACAAAGATCAAATCAAAAGTAAATAACAATTGAGACCAAAAAGCAATACAAAGAATCAAGAAAAAGATGCATAAAATTGATAGACCACTAGCTAGATTAATCAAGAAAGAGATGATTCAAATAAGCACAATCAGAAACAATAGCGGTGACATTAAAACTGATAGCACAGAAATAAAAAAGGTTATCAGAGATTACTATGAGTTTATTTAAATGCACAAACTGAAAAATCTAGAGGAAATGGATAAACTCCTGGAAACACAGAAACTCAAGATTGAACAAGGAGTAAGTAGAGCTCCCAAAGAGACTAGTAATTTAAATAGAATCACAAATTAAAAAAAAAAACAAACTCCCAACAGAAAAAAGCCCAGGACCAAATTCACAGTCAAACCCTACCATGTGTTCTAACAAGAACTGATATCAATCCTAATGAAATGATTTCAAAAATCTGAAGAGGAAAGAATCTTCCTCAACTCATTCTACAAAAACAGTATTGCTTCAATACCAAAGTTGAGTAAGGGTTCAACAACAAAAAAAAAAAAAAAAAAAAAAAAAAAAAAAAAAAAAAAAAAAAAAAAAAAAAAA
>PVKP010024433.1:0-15128 GCA_004027715.1 Plecturocebus donacophilus | reverse complement strand
AAATTAAAGAGAAAACCTATATGATCATCTCAACAGATACATAAAAAGTTTTCAATATAAAAAAATCCTCAACAAATTAAGCATTGAAGAAACATATCTCAAAATAATAAAAACCACATATGACAGGCAAATCAACAGTCAACATTATACTGAATAGGGAAAAGTTAAAAACCTTTCTCCTAAAAACTGGAATAAGACAAGGATGCCCACTTTTACCACTCCTATTCAAAATAATACTGCAAGTCCTATCCAGAACAATCAGGCAAGAGAAAGAAATAAAAGTCATCCATATTGAAAAAGAAAAAGTCAAGTTATATCTGTACACTGGTGATGTGATCTTATACCTTGAAATCCCTAAAGACAACTCCAAAAGACTTCTAGATTTAATAAATGACTTTGGTAAAGTTTCAGGGCTCAAAATCAATGTACAAAAATCAGTAACATTTCCTTACACCAATAACCAGAAGCAAATCAACAACTCAGCCATGTTTACAATAGCTTCAGAAAACTTAAATACCTCATAATACATTTAATCAAGGTGAAAAATCTCTACAGGGAGAATTATAAATGCTGATGAGTATAACTGTAGATAACACAAATGAATGGAAAAACATCTCATGTTATGGAACAAAAGAATCAATATCATTTTAATGACCATCCTGCCCAAGGCAATCTGCAGACTTGATGCAATCCCTACCAAACTAGCAATCTCATTTTCCCAGAATTAGAGAAAATAATTCTAAAATTCACATGGAACCAAGAAACAGCCAAAGCAATCCTAAGCAAAAAATACAAAGCTAGAGCCATCACACTACCTGACTTCAAATTTTATTACAAGGCTATAGTAACCAAAATAGTATGGTACTGATATAAAAATAGACTTCTAGATCAATGGAACAGAATAAGGAACCCAGAAATAAAGCTGCCTCCTACAATCAACAATCTTCAACAACGTCGATATAAATATACCTTGGGAAAAGTATACGCTTTTCAATAAATGGTGCTTAGAAAAATTGGATAGCTATAGGCAGAATAATAAAACTGGATACCTATTTCTTATCATATACAAAAATTAACTCAAAATGGATAGAAGACTTTATAGGACCAAAATTATAAAAATCCTAGAGGAAAACCTAAGAAAAAATCTTCTGGTTATTGAACTAGGCAGAGAATTTAGGATCTCAAAAGCAAGGGCAACAAAAACAAAAAATAGACAAATGAGACTCAATTAAACTTGAAAGCTTTTGCACAACAAAAGAAATAATAAATATAGTAAACAGACAATCTACAAAATGGGAAAAAATATTTACCTATCATGCATCTGACAAAGGGCTAATATCCAGAAACTATGAGGAACTCAACAACAACAAATTAATCCATTATAAAGTGAGCAAAGGACAAGAACAGACATTTTCAAAAGAAGACATACAAGTGGGCAACATATGTATGAGAAAGTGTGCAATATCACTTTTTTATCAGGGAAAAGCAAATTAAAACCTCAATAAGATACCATCTTAAATCAGTCTCAGGGGCTATCATTAAAAAGTCAAAAAAACAGATGTTGGTCAAGATGTGGAAAAAAAGGAACACATACACTGTTGACTGGAATGTAAATTAGCACAACTTCTATGGAAAAGAATATGGAGATCTTTCAAGCAATTAAAGACAGACTTACCATTTGATTTAGCAGTCTTGCTACTGGGTATCTATGCAAAGGAAAAGAAATCCTAATATTAAAAAGTTACCTATATTGGTGTGTTTATCACAGCATTATTCACAAGAGCAATGTTATAATATCAACCTAAGAGTCCACCAAGGGATAATCAGACATTAAAAAGTGGCAGATACACACAACGAAATACTACTCAGTCATAAAAAAAAAGTGAAATCATGTCTTTTGCAGCAACATGGATGGAACTGGAGGATATAATCTTAAGTGAAATAACTCCAAAACAGAAAGTCAAATATTGCATATTCTCACAAGTAGAAGCTAAACAATAGATACACATGGACCTACAGAGTATAATAATAGACACTGGAGACTCCAAAAAGTGAGAGGGTGGGAGAGGGGTAAGGGAAGAGAAATTAACTCATCCCTTTATTGGCAATATGTATTATTATAATAGGTATGTTATTATTGCATATAATATTATTGGCTATATTATGGATATGTATCATTATATTGGGTATAATATATTTTAAATACAGTATTTAAAATATGTTATTTAAAATATAATATTTAAATATATTATTTTAAAAAGTAGCATATACACACAGTGGAATACTACTAAATCATAAAAAAAGAATGAAATAATGTCTTTTGCAGCAACCTAAATCAACCTGAAGGCTATAATCTTAAGTGAAATAATTCCAAAACGGAAAGTCAAATATTGCATGTTCTCATTTACATGTGGAAGCTATAAAATAAATGTTATTAATGATAAGATATTTTAAATATAGTATGATTATATTTATTTATTATTGTATTGGGTATAATGTATAATATTTAGGTGACAGTTACATTAAAAGCCCAGACATCACCACACAATATATCTATGTAACAAAAGTGCACTGGTATCCTCTAAATGTATAAAGATAAAAAATATATAATTTCAATCTTAAAGGAAATAGATGACATAATATATTAAAACATAATAAGTTGAATATGACATATTGACTATGTATTCCATTGAATATTCTGAAGATAATATATTTTACTCAATATATCAAAATATTTCAATGTGAAATCATAGGGACTATTGGGCAACTAATCTCTGCTTTATGCAGCTATCCATTTCATTTATATGCTTTAAAAATTAAACTGTTCTTTAATCAAACTAATTTTTTTTGATAAATTGAAAGCAGATGGTAGCTTCAGAAATATTTTCAAAAATTGATACATATATGCAGAAATTTAACCTTATTGTGATATCATTTATATATACTAAAATGTAATATGCTAAGAGTCTAGTTCTGTGAGATTTGAACAAATTATGCAGGCATGTCACTATTGCTATATTCAAATACAGAAAATTTCCATTACTCCAAAATGTTCTTTTGGGTATCTTTGCAGTCACCCACCTCTTCAAGTCCCAGGCAACCACTAATAGGTTTTCTGTCATTTAGAATTAATGTTGTCTAATATAGAACTGTATATAGAATTATTATAGACTACATATGGAATTCGTATGGTCATTAAAATTGTAAGCCATTCTAATGGGTTTGCAGTGCCAACCCTTAGTAACTACAGATGCTGATCACCTTAGCAGGTGCTGATTGATCATTTGACATCTTGGTTTTGTGAAGTGACTGCTGAAATCATTTGCTCATTTTACTAATGGAGTTTCTTTATATATTTTGGATATATGTTGCTAATATTTGCTTCCACCTTGTAATTTTCAAGTATGTGATAGTGAATGGTGTCTTTCAGAGACCAAAATATTTCAAATTTGATGAAGTTTATGACTTTTTCATGGTTTGTACTCTTTGCATCCTAAGAAATCTTTTTCTGTGCTTTGAGAGTAAAAGATTTTCTTCTAAATTTTCTTGTATACATTTCTTATCTTCTGTTTTGCTCTACCAATCCTTGGTGTGAAGTAAGGATGTATATTCCTTTTTTTTCCAAATGGATATTCATTTATTTTAGAGACACTTTTCAAAATAATTCTGTATTCTACATTTTCATACCTTTATTGAAAATCAGTTGAGCATGTATGAGGTAGATATGTCTTTCTTTTGTACTCTGTTCTAATCATATGCATATCTATACCTGCAAAAAATACCACACTTTCCTGATTATTGTTTTTTTTTTAATTGATCCATATAAATACTACACTTTTATTTGCCTTTTTCCAAATTGTTTTGCGTATTCCGAACTAATTGTATTTTATTATACACTATGTGATTTCTACTTTCAATGACTGTTTTCTACTTTATGGAATTTCTTCATACATAGTACAATGGAGCAATAGTTAAAAAACCTGGCTTTTTCTTGCATAGATAAAATGTATCCAGTCATCATAACCAATACATGTTCTAAGTTTAGCTATGCTATAATTAATATACACTCAAAACTTTCCAAGTAAATGCTTCAAATAATTCTACCAGTTATTTGTGATTGATTAATCTATCTAGTATACTGGATTATATTTTAAATATTCAGCCTGAAATACCTGAAACTATTAGCTTAAAAATTAAATGTATTGAAAATGCTAATATAAGCACAAGCTTTCAGTACTTTAAAAAATAGTTAAGAACCCTGTAAAACTCCCAAATCCAAAAATATAAATGGTTTAAAAATCCATTTGTCTATTTAGACAGCTAAAGCTCATGAATCATACACAAGTAGCTCAGATTTTTACAAAAATCTAGTTTTTTTCAATTACATCATCTAGTTTTGCTTATTAAAGCAATCTAGAAATCATTTTACTTGTCTACATAAAGACCAAGGGGCATAATTATAAAAGTAACATTCACTTTATTCCCATTAGAAAAAGACTGTCTTAAATAAAATGAAATAGGGATCTTTTTCAAGGCAAGTATAATAGGAAAAACAGTATGTAATACATGACGCAATACCAAAAGCATTATATTTTAAAGACTGAAAGATTAACAAAACTGGATAATGAAATTTAAAAAAAGTAAAAATATATATTAACTAGAGACTATTTCATATTTGTCTCTCCAGGAGAAAATAAGTGTTCCAAAGTATGATTAAGCATAATAATTTCTTATCTGACTATTGGAAGTATTTTTTCCAAAATGTTTTTATTTTTTGACTATACCCAGACATTTTCATTCATGTTTTAATGGTACTTAACTCTCCTTCGCTCTTTTCTTTCTTCTTCCTTAATAAAATGCACTTTAGAGAAAACAATACTCAAAAGTATGGATTTGATGAAACTGAACAAAAGATAGAGATATAATTTGTATTAGGCAGGTTCTAAGATGGCTCTCAATGATCACCTCCTCCAGATATTTATTCTCATTTTTAATACCATTCCCTTGAGCATGGACTTATCTAATGACTTGCTTTTGACAAATATAATATAACAAAATTGGTGGGATTTCAACTTTGACTTTAGGTTACAAAAAGCATGATTTTTTTTTCTTGGGCACATTCTCTTGTTTTCTCATTTACTTGTTGTAGGAAGCCAGCTACCATGTGGAGAGCTGCCTTTTGGAGATCCCCAGTAGCAAAGTGTGATGTCTTCAACCATCATCCAGTAGGGATCTAAGTCTGTCAATAGTGACATGAAGAGATTGGAAATAGATCCTCCCCAAAGAGTCTTAGATGAAGGTAGCCATCCCAGCCGACAAATGGGTTGTAGTATGTGAAATGCCCTGAGCCTGTGCACCTGGTTAAGCCATGCTTAGGTTCTTCGACTCATAGAAATTGTGATATAATAATATTATTATAATTTTGATATAATAATAATGGTATAATTGTGATATAATAATGTTTATATTATTATAATAATATAATAATTATATCACAACTCATAGAAATTGTGATATCATAATAAACTGCCAAATTCTGGGGTACTTTTCTACACAGTATGGTAAATAATTATTTTTTACTATACTGTGATAATGGTCCCCTAAAGGATATGTCCACCAGGAATCTTAGAATGTTACTTAATTTGGAATAAGATCTTTGCAGGTATAATTAAGATAAGAATCTTAAAATGAGATCATCTTAGATTATGATTATTAGATTAAATCCAATAATAGGTGTCTTTATAATAAGAAAGGAAGACATACAAACATACAAAAATGAAGAGGATGTAAAGATGGAGGCAGAGATTTGCATGATGTGTCTACCAGCAAAGGAAACCCAAGAATCGCCTGCAACCAGAAACTAGGAGAGAGGCATGAAACAAATTTTCTTCAGAGACTCCAGAAGGTGCAGACACCTTAATTTTGCAGTTCTGGCCTCCAGAACTAAGAGAGGATAAATTTATTGTTTAAGTCAAGTTTATTGGAATTGGTTATAGCAGTCCTGGGAAGCTACTGCAGCAGTAGATAAAATGCACATACATTAAAAAAAGGAAGGAGATATGGAGCATGTAATTGTCAAAATTTTATTGTAATATGTTACTTACAAATTATGAATATGAACAAGACACTTAGAAGATGAAGGTGATATGATTATTAAGTGAAAGTCATTAACTTGTATTAATGACAGAAAATTGTTACTTGCTTTGTTTTAAACTTATTTAAAAGAATTTTTATCATTAATTTAGTATATTAATATCTATGCAGACCCAAATATAACTTACAGTGAGATAAACAAAGTGCATTTCTGTGTTTGTGCATACACGCACACACATATATACATACACACACACACACACATATATATGAAGAGAGGGAGAGAGAAAGAGAGAAAAGATTTTAAATTTACTGAGTAAATTTGAAATTTAAGTCCAGTACAATTCTGTGACTTATGTTAACATTCACTGTTGAGCAATATTTTGTTATTGCTTTTGTTGCTGTTCAATCATCATTATTTTTTCTTTCTACTGTCTGCACTCAATTTTAGGCATGAGAAACCTGGAATTGAATATATCAGACTCTTGTTTAAGGGTTCTGGATATGATTACCTTCTGTGAAATGCAGTTACTCAAAACTTGGAAGGTAGAAAATTAGTCAGAAGCCATGATCTTATTTGTCTAAGAACAGCAGCTAAAATATAACTTTGCAAAAAGGGGCTTTGCAGTGACCTTCATATTTCCCTGCCATCACATGAAGCCTGTAGATTAACTGTGACATTCATAGTGGTTTTGTACAGATTTCTGAGTCTGCATGTAAATAGTAATGTTTAAGACTATGAAGAACATAGCAGAGGCATCAATTCCAAGCTACTGTCATTATCACCAATTTCTGCTCCTTTAGCCTGTCCCCAATATTAAAACCCTTCTGTTTGAAATATCCTGGATGTTTGTATTATCTTTCACAATCTATGTTTGATAAAAGAAGAAGTTGAATTTAGAGCAAGTCTTAAAAATAAAATAAGAATAAAATATTTGAAATAAAATATTAAAATAAAAATAATTGAAATAAAATTATAAATATTACAATTTATTTTAATACAAGTTTCACGTATAATGATGTAACAAGATCAAATTTTGGAGAAAATGACTATATGATTCTAGCTTTCATTATTTTAAGAAAAATGAAATAATGCAAAAGTGTAGACTTGGTTGTCTACATTTTTTCCCCACATCTTAACAAATTCTATGTGGGGTCAACCAGGAATTTAAAAAATAAAGTTATCTTATGTGGGGCACCCCAGAAGCACTACTTGACATAATAACATGACTGCAAGTGTATTTGGGAAGTAAGGACAGGAAGAACTGAGAGATAATGACAAAGTGAAACAAAGAAGAACAAAAAAAAAAAACAAGAAAATGTGTATTAGTTACTGGGTTGCCACAGTGGAAAACTAGGACATAGTCCTTCTAGGACCCCAATGAAAGACTATCTAGAACTAAAATAAATCTTCAAATTTTAAGTATTAACAGATCCTACGTGCCCTGCTGTGATGCTCCTAAAAGAACAAATGAGTCAGAGTCCAGATATATGGGTTTAATTAATTCTATCATCTTAATAAAAAAGTTGTTTTAATATGTAGACAATGGAAGCCACAAGTGAGACTTCACTGACTCAAAGTGATAAAAGCCATAAACTAATTTTCACACCAATGGTAGTTTTTTAGATATTTTATGCAAGACATAAAATTAATACTCATTGAGGTTCAATATTTAAAGGTAAATACCAATGAAAAGTTATCAAGGATTAGATTTTGGAAATCATGAAACTTTTTATTATTAAAAGAAATTCACTAGCACACAATTCCCCTAATGAGTGTATGGAGATAATGGAACAAGGCGTAGTTTCAAAGCCACTGCTAAACTGAAAATGCCCTGAAAAATACACATTTGATGCCATCAACATAAAGTAAAGGTATTTATTTGTAAATTAGTTGAAAGTCTTTTGTGTTTCTGACATGTAATATTTTTTTAATTTGAAGGAACTTTAAAAGCAGGCATATAAAATATGCTGCTTTCAGTAGGAAATGTGGGCTCTGAAGTGTTGAGGAGCATTAGTATGGACAGAATGATTTCATGGGGGAAACGAAACCAGGAAGATCCTAGCATGAAAAACAGGATAGCTCTTCTGAAGACTAGGTTTGGGGATGAATGGGAGTTTAAGGCTGTTTGTACTAATCACTCCCTTCACACAATCATTCAAGTCAGACAACTAGTTTCACTGGCTTTTTTAACTTACTAACATGATGCTTGACCAAATTGATTCAACAATTCAGTTGAAATGGCAGGACCACAAACAGTCTTAGGCTCTGCAAATGCTACCTATAATTTCAAGTCAATCGGCTGCATTCACTGTGTGCAGAGCATGTGTATAATGCAGTAATTATTTTAAACATTTTCTCCACTCCTAAACCTGCTAATCCTGCTCTCCCCACTTTACTCTCAAGAGATCACTTTGATTTCTACTTCAGGGAGAAAATATACCAAACAAAAATTATATTATGACAGGCCACTCACACAAATTTTAACTGCCAGTTATGGTCTATTTTGACAAATATGCCTGACTTTCAGAGACCTCAATATGCTTATACCCTGATAACCATATTTCATTGTTATTATTGTTATTGCTTTCATTTGAAATACAGAATGTGAATTCCACTCAGCAGAGCATTCTTTTGAGGAAAAATAGGATGACATCTCCAAGATCACTCCACTAGAATATATTTTTCTTTTCCAAATCCTATTTCCTGGGGACTATATTTCCTTTTTGCATTAAATATTTCTCAGCTACTTTTAAAACCTCTGACAGAGGAATTCTATGACTATGGAATAGCTTAACTGGTCTAAGTAAAACCAATTTTATTCTAATTTGTGACCAAAATATAAGTAGAAAAAGACATAATGTAAAAAAGAAAAATGATTTTGTAATTTCCTTATGTTAGCTTTCTTAAGATATACCTTAGCATCTTTGTAAGAAACAAGGTTACAAACGTAGTAAGAACTCTCATGAATAAAACTTCTAAAATGCTGACTCGTAGCACGAAGATTCGTGCTTCAATACAGAGTTGAAGTAGGCTACAATTCCTAGTTGCTTTATAGAATAAATTGATAATAAATTCCATATTTGTGCGATTTCAGTGTAATTTAGATTCATTCAGAGAAGTATTTTTTTCTTATTCTTGGTAGAAAAGAATATGCAAGGAGGCCTGTTTGAATTAATATGTAATAGGATGGTTACAATCTTCAATCTTAAAAACAGAATTATAGCTGTACTCATAGCTTCTTTGTACTGGGGAATGCCAGCCAATTCTTGGATAAAAAGAACAATGGAGTTCATCAGATCTTCCTAACAACACAAAATTGACATGCCCTGTTCTACCAAATTCTTTCTATAAAATTAACTTGGCCAATCAAAGATATATTTGTTTTGCAATTGAAATGCTCATACCTAAATAAGAATAGCTCATGACTAGCATGCAAAGTAAATACTCATAACAATGTTTGTTGCCTATATATTTAAATAAATTATACTATTCAATTAATAGAGGGAAAATAGGTCTGTCAACATTGATTTTCTCTTTTGTGTGTATTTCAGAAAGCGAAAAAAAAGGAGTAAGAGTAGAATTATTCACTAAAAGCCAAATTAAAAAAAAAAACTCCAACAATAAAACAAAACATAAAAACATAAACAAGATAGTGAATTTGCCTCAAAGAACATCCAGTTGTATTCCATTCTTCTCATCTTAAAGGACATTAATCAAGTTTATCTATTAACATGGACAAAGAAAATAAATTCCTATTGCTTCATTTTTCTCTCAAGCACAAACAGTTATCTTTTTTCCTGGCCACTAAAGGAAGGGTGGCAGTGATACCAGTAGCCTCTGCCAGTGACATAGTAACAAGCCTAGACTGTAGCCTCTGCCAGGGACACAGTAATAAGCCTAGAACTAGCACTTGAGCAAATGTTTGTCCCCACCTCTGCCCATTACTCCTTGGTAGTTAATAAACTTTTCTCTCTTATTTTCTTATTTGCAAATAAAGAATAAATTGTCCAACTCTCTGATTCAAAAACACAAAATGGATATGAAAATCTTTCTCATAAAATACAAAAAATCAAAGTCATATAAGATAATCTTAACAATTTGCTTTTTTAATGAAGTTACAAAAAAGTTGGTCTTGAAAACTACCTCAAAACTGGGTTTGACATGCCTATTTCCAGCTGCTTTATCTGTTATGTTCAGTGCTGTTTCAGGATATTAATCCAACAATTGTACCAACAATGCCAGTGCATGTAGAGTTGAGATATTTTCCTCTCATGCATTAATAAATTGTTTTCTTCAGCTCAAAGGGAAACAATATTAGGAAACTAGTCAGTATTTCCTAATATTTGTCATTCATGGGCCATATTCATTTCTCTTATACAACATGTATTTTCTTATAACTTTAGTAAAGGAAGGAAGGCATTCATTTGTAATTAAATATACAATTCTAGCAGTCAGAGACATCCAAGTTAAAATAATGTCTCTGACTCTTACTTTTAGCAATGAGCCAGTTACTTAACTCCTGACTCAGTTAATTAAGCTGTAAAATAATAATAGTAATGCCTGTCATGCAAGCTTGTGAAGATAATTATAAAAATGTATATACAAGTCTGAGATATAAACGAACAGGCAGAAAGTATGTGAAACTAGCAACTATTAGTATTATAACCCCATTTCCAATATTGCAGAACCACTATTAACCTTAGTAAACTTAGGTAATCATTATGAAATTCAATTCTCTAATATAAAATGAGGTATTAAATAAGGTAAATGTTGGATGGCCATTTCTAGTTTCATGAATGTTACAACCCACATCAAAACACAAGAAACCATTTTATAATGACTACCTACTTCAATTAAATAAGGGGATTTGTTTCCATGTAATGTATGAAGCAGACTCCCTAGAAAAGTTCATTACTTACCTCCATTCATATAGAGCAGAGGTAGGCAAACATTTTCTGTAAAGGGTAAGACAGTGAACATTTTAGCCTTTGTAGGTCATACAGATTCTGTAGCAACTCTTAATTGTGTTGTAGCACAAAAGCAGCAATAGACAGCATGCAAACAAGTGAGCATAGCTGTGTTCTAATAAAATTTTATTTATGGACACCAAATTGAATGTTGTATAACTTTAACGTCATGAGATAGTCTTATGATTTTTCTTCGAGGCCTTAAATATGCAAAAATATTCTTAGATCATTGGCCATATGAAACAGCTGATGACTGGATTTTGCCTGTAGACTTTAGTTTACTGGCCCTGCATAGACATTTTTGGTTAGTTGGAACTAAGTCTTAAGTTTTAAAAAGAGTAGCTCTTTGTCTATTAAAAAAAAATCAGATTTCATTGAATGCATTTTTAAAATTTAATTTACTTTTTATTTTTAATTTTTCAGTCAGAATCTTACTCTGTTGTCCAGGCTGGAGTACAATGGGGTAATCTCTGCTCACTGAAACCTCCACCTCCAGGTTCAAGCAATTCTCATTCCTCAGCTTACCTAGTAGCTTAGATTACATGTGTGCACCACCATGCTCAGGTAAATTTTTTTGCATTTTTAGTAGAGATGAGGTTTTTCTGTTTCCCAGGCTGGTCATGAACTCCTGGCCTCAAGTGATCCACTTGCTTGGGCCTCCCAAAGTGCTAGGATTACAGGCATGAGCCACCATGCCCACCCTGTATTTTCAAAAATATACACATATCTCAGGTATATATATTTTTGAGTTACATTATCATTGTTTACTTGGTAGATAAAAGTCTAAAAGTCTTTTGTAAAATTTTTATTTTTGCTAAAATTTTAAAACTTCAATAATTCTTTTTCATAAGGGTTAGACCTCTTTTCAGAATGGCAAAGTTAAAAAATGTGGAAACAATATTTTATTGCCCCCCACCACCCAGGTACATATATTTGGCTTAATTCTGATGCTAGTTGTGAGGTCTGTTTTAGTATGCTGTCATACATGATTACACTTTGAAACACAGTTAGTATATGCCAGAACTGTAGCAGTACCAAAATATTTGTAGACCTTGAGAAATCAGCACAAACTACTGTTTTTGCAAGACGCATGAAGAGTAAAACAAACCTCCTAATGACAGTGCTGAGCAAATTGTTTTCAGAAACAAAGAGAAACAAAGTAATGTAATTTTTCAAAAACAGAAGTAGAATTCAGTACGAATTAGTGACTAGGCATATGAAGACACATGGCAGTATTTTTTTGACCATGGCATACTTACATTGACATGCTTAATTTATTAAGAAGGAAAAACTTCGGAAGGTATTTATAAATTAGTGGATCACATCCTTTACTTTCCAACACGGTTTTATGGCTGTTGCCTTTTAGAAAACTTTTATAGGAGAGGTAAAAAGAAAAACCCATACTGAAAGAACGTTCTTTATTCTACTGGCCACCCATGTTAATATCATCTGTAAAGCAGGATAATGACCGCAGTCAGAATTCAGCCCTTTTAATTGCATCTTTTTTTGTTTGTTTGTTTAGAACAATTATAGGTTCTCACATGTTTGATGGAAAATCAAGTTAAATTCATGACTCTGTGAAGCAATTTTCAATTATTGTTACCTAGGTATTGTCATACTGAAACCTACAGATTGTGGCACAGACAGGCTAAATTCCATCTTGACTGTGCTTGACAATGTGCTATTTTTAATTATTCCATAGGAAAAGATTCTGTCTTTGACAGCTATTGTAACAGAGTATTGTCATAGCTTTTCAACAGTGAGTATTGTTTTTGGTGGATTCTACCTGACACAAGCATTTGACATAAAAAATAATTAAATAAAGTTTAAACAAATTTATTGCTTATAAGGAGTTCTTTTTCTTGAATGTGAATGACTATCTCCTAATTCTTTTGGGGTATTCTATGTTTCTTTCTTTGTATTGGGTAAAAATGGCATATTTTTACACCATTCTAAAATGAACTATTGTAAAAAAAATGATCATTTTCTCATTGGATTTGTAGAATATTACTATCATATGGTAGAAATATGTAACTGTATGTGATATCTTTTGTAACACATACCATTACATTCATTTGACTTTTTTGGTATGTGAGATAAGAAGAGAAGAAAAGGAAGAGATCTTCAGTCCTCAATTCTAAAACCCTCATTTACTTTTGATATGACCAAACTTAGATTTTATGTAGGGGATAAAATGCTATTTAAAGTAATGTAACATGATACAAAAGTGTCATAGAACCTGCAGAACTTCTGAGAAGCTGATGTGCACCACTGCTACATGGAGATGTACCTACTCCCTACTCTGGAAAACATCAGCTTTGGAAAAAGAAAAGAAAAATATAATGAATAGAGAAACAAGAGAAAGCCAAATAAGTAAAATCAGAAAGTGGGGAAAATAAAGAGAAAGAAGATAAAATGTAGTTAAGAATTTAAACATGACTGTTTTTTAATCTAATAAAATATAAAATAAAATCCCTAAAGGATATGAATGTTTTAAAAGGAAAGAGTACGTCAAATATATGCTCAGCTGAAACTAATGTAATAGGGCATTCTCTTGCATTCCTACCAAATACCTCTGAGTTCAGGTACTACTTGTTGTGAAATTCTGAGCACTGAAGGTTCTTGAATGCCTGGAAGTTCGGGTTGGGGGATAAAAGAGAAGTAAAGCAATTCTTGCTTTATTTTTTCTTAAAGCTCTTCATGTAAAGTAGCCTTTTCTTCTTCAGAAGTAGTAGTAATTGACAATTCAGAGTCTCCCACATCTATCTCCCTATAACATTCAAAAGTTAAAATTCCAAAATGGGTAAAATCCTAGAGAAGGATAACATCTACGCTTTCTCTGAGCACTGCTAAATAGAAAATAAAAAAAAAGGTTGAGATTATTGATGTGGAATTGCAGATAACTGCTACTCTTAAATCATGTGTTATCTTGTAGCAGGTCAAGACAAGGGGTTCTGTAACAAGACTACCAACACTTAAATCTCTGCTTTTATGCTTATTATTGTGTGATCCTGAATGTGTCACTTAAACTCCCTTTTCTTCAGTTTACTCTTCTCTAAAATTGGGATAACAATAGTTCTTACTTTATATAGTTATAATTAATATTAAATGAATTAAAGCATGTGGAGCTTTTGCCAGGCACATAATAATATAAATCACATCATACTTACAAGTTATTATATTCTTATCAAAAGGACAATTAAAATAGGAAATTAAGAAATCAGAATTGCAAGAAAATAAATATCATTTTACAGAGTAAGAATATTTTTGCAAGCCACCAGTGAAATAGGAATGGTTGATAGGAAAACCCTGAACAACTTCAGCTAAAGATATATTCCTTTGTAACAAGGAGTCCATTTTTTAGCTTGTAAACAATTTGAGTTTACTCTTTTTGCCCAAATAAAACATGAAACCATTAACATTAAAGCTAAAGCAGTGTTAGCAGAAGACAGGAGCATGGAAGAATAAGATGAGAGAGAGAGAAAGCAAATGAGGGTACTAAAGGTAGGCATTATACAAGACATTTTTTGTTCCATTAAACTGAAAATAAGAAAACATCTACATTGCAACTAAAAGTATGCATGCATAAAAATCAATAAAAGCTGTATAAAACAATACCTCTATCAGATGATCTTTCCTCTTCTCTCTTATACTCTCCTCATCTCCTCTTCCCTTCCTTTGTCTTCTATGCTATTCCGAGAGATTGTTTATCTAAAGTGAATAAAAGACAAATGCATGAACTAATTTTAAACAGTACTAATAGTACCAATAACATTACTTAAAGTGAGCAAACATGACATGATATATAGCAAACATGATGACATAAGACATTGAAGGAAAGAAGGGGGGAGAAAGGGGTAGGAAGAGAGGGATGGAAATAAGGAAGGAAGGAAGGAACAGAGGGAGGGAAGGAAGGGAGGGAGGGGAATTTGAACAATGTAAGAAGATAATTCTGAATTAGACCAAAACAGCAGTATTTCAAAGGAAGGAAGGAAGGGAGAGAGGGAATGAAGGGGAATTTGAACAATGTAAGAAGAGAATTCTGAATTAGAACAAAGCAGCAG
>PVKP010024432.1:0-35002 GCA_004027715.1 Plecturocebus donacophilus | reverse complement strand
ATTCTGGGTTGAAAGTTTTTTTCTTTAAGGATGTTAAATATTAACCCCCACTCTCTTCTGACTTGTAGAGTTTCTACTGAGAGATCTGCTGTGAGTCTGATAGGCTTCCCTTTATGGGTAACCTGGCCTTTCTCTCTGGCTGCCCTTAGTATTTTCTCCTTTATTTCAATCCGAGTAAATCTGACAATTATGTGTCTTGTGGTTGGTCTTCTTGAGGAATATCTTTGTGGGGTTCTCTGTATTGCCTGGAGTTGAGTATTGTCATGCCTTGCTAGTTTAGAAAAATTTTCCTGGATAATATCCTAAAAAATATTTTCCGACTTGGATTCATTCTCTTTGTCACTTTCAGGTATCCTATTAAGCGTAAATTAGGTCTTTTCACATAGTCCCATATTTCTTGGAGATTTTGTTCATTCTTTTTTACGCTTTTTTCTCTGATCTTGTCTTCTCGTTTCATTTCATTAAGTTGGTCTTCGACCTCTAATATTCTTTCTTCTACTTGATCAATTCGATTGTTAAAACTTGTGCATACTTCACGGATTTCTCGTATTGTGTTTTTCAGCTCCATTAATTCGTTTATGTTCTTCTCTAAATTGTCCATTCTCGTTAGCATTTCGTCAGACCTTTTTTCAAAGTTGTTAGTTTCTTTGCATTGGTTTAGAACATATTCTTTTAGCTCACAGAAGTTTCTTATTATCCACCTTCTGAAGCCTAATTCTGATGATTCTTCACACTCGTTTTCCATCAAGCCTTGTTCCGTTACTGATGAGGAACTAGTGTCCTCTGTAGAAGGAGAGACTTTCTGATTTTGAGTGTTCTGTTTTTTTACGGTGACTTCTTGGCATCTTTATGGTTTTATTCATCTGTAGTCTTTGTAATTACCAACTTTCAAATTAGGTCTCTGAGTGGACGTCCAGCTTGTTAATTCCCAGCTCCGGAATCTGTGCAATTTTCACTGTGGCAACTCGCAACGCTAGCTAAGACAGCAGTGTTGAAATTCGTGGTGCTTTTCTGCCCGGGGGTCTCCAGTCTGACTTCCCTCTTCAGTCCCTTTTTCAATCAGCTGGATGGACTGCTCTGCCTTCACAGAGCTCCAAACATCATCCAAAAGGAGACTCAGTCCCGTTTACTCCACACCAAGTGCTACTGAGCCGAGGCACCGGCAAAAAAGCCGCGCCAGCCGAAAGGGTCATGCTGGCAACCCGTGGGGCTCCTCTGCTGGGAATATCTTGGTCCATGGGCAGCAAAAATGTATCGGTAAGTGTGGCGTCCACTGGCTCTCTGCGCTTTTACTGGGAGCTGCAATCCTGAGCTGCTAGTGATCGGCCATCTTGGATCTCTCTTCCTTGTTTGTTCTTATCCATAGCAATCAGATCTGAGAATGCATTATGGAAAGTGTGTATATTTCAACATTTCGAATAATTGTAGCTTCACCTGTCAAATAATTTTTAATCTTTCTTCATTATCTGGAACTACATGTCATTTATTAACCTACAACTCTTTTACTAAACCTTCGATATCTGTGGATATAAAAATTATCTTTTCATTTCTTTTCTTGTTGCCCATGTTCCTTATTCTATTTCTAGCTATTATAATTTCCAAGGCAGTCTCAGTACAAATTTTCTTTATTCTGACCTTTGTATTTTATTATTTGTTCTTTCCACAAACACAAATATGCTTCTTAAATAATTATTTACATGCTATTGTTCATATTACTTATATTATAAATACATTTAATTCCATCTAGATCTTTACCTTCAATCTGCTGAACATTTTTTACTGATTTAACTTTTAATCTACCCAAAGAATCCATATCAAATTTAGTTTATTTTCATAAATTTGGTAGGAGTTCTCAGTGTAGAATATAAGTTAAACTTTCTATTAGACCCAAATTGTCTTCTTTACCACTAGATCCTGGAAACAAATAATAAGAGCTCAATAAATATTTATTAAATGATAAGCTGAATTTATTTTCTCATGTGCTATTGATTGCTATTTAGTTTCAAAAAATGAATTTATTTACTTTCTTTTCTACCTATAGTCAGCCTTACATGTCCACAGGTTCCACATCAGTGGATTCAACCAACTACAGCTCTAAAGTAGTCAAAGATGAATAAATATGTAAATAATATTAAGTAATACAAATAAAAACAATACAGTATAGCAACTATTTACACATAATTTACATTGTATTATGTAAAGTAACATAGAGATATTTAAAATATACAGAAAGACGTGAATATGTTATATGTGAATACTATGCCACTTTATATAAGGGGCATGAGCATCTGTGGATTTTGGAATCTGAAGGGGGTTCTGGAATCAGTTTCCTGAGAATATCAAGGGATGACTGTACAGTTACCCCATCACTGAGCTCTTCTTTAGATTAGTTCCACAAGATACTCTCATTAATTGAATTCCATTGAGTGATTTGATCTTGAATTGTATCTATAAATGAACAAATTGGATAATAGCAGCTGCATTTGGGCTTAACTTTTTCTAGGAGCTACAAAGGTGGGAGGTAGGAAATATGAGAACAACAATATCTGGGCATAACCTTTTCACAGGACCACATCTTCATGAGCAAACTATACTGCATGCACTAAATAAATAGAAAAAAAGTTATTATTATTAGAATACATACATAAATTGGTAATAGAAATCATTTCTTTATGCAAAATGCATTAAATAAGTACTAACTCTTCACAGCTATAATTATGGACATTTTGTTCATAATTATTAACAATAATAATACAAAAATACAAAAGGTTTTTATATTCACTGAACTCAGTGAATAATAGGGGAAACATTATCAAACATTACACCAAAAAAAATAAGTTATCAAAGCAAAACGCAAGATGCTATGAGTCCCAGTAAAAAATAAATATAAATTAGTCCAAATGTCTAGGGATGGCTTTTCTGAGAAAATAAAGGGTGAATATAGGTTACTTAAGTTGGGGAAAAAGTGGGAATTGTTTCAGGAAATCACTGCACAACATCCTTATGGGGGTTGGGACCTATTGTACTGGAGCACAGCAGTAGTTTACAGCAAGAAGAAAAACAATGAGAGATGAGTCTAGATAGGTAAGCAGGAATCAGACCATGCAAGACCTTACAGGCCATAGGAAGAATTTAGTTGTCATCTTAAGAACAATTGGAAATTGTGGAAGAGCCTTAAGCATGGATGTGACATAATTAAAATGTGTGCTTCTGGAAAATAGATTAAAGGGTTAAGAGTTAATGCTTAGCAAGTAAGAGGTGATTGCAGTAGTGTAAAATGTAACTCAGTTTCTCAGATATATTTATGCCATCCTTATTCCCAATCAATGTTCATGCCTCTGAATGAATAAACAGTTTGGCTGAATTAGAGTTTATATATAAAATAACCTTACTACTTCCATTTATTTTATTATAACTATATATATATAGGTAAAAAGCTCTGATTTAAAACCTAATTCTTGCATTCTTCTAGATTAATTAATGAAGCATTGATATTGACTTTGTATTCTGGATGGTTATTTTATTACTCACACATCCCTGTGTTAATATGTCATTTTAACATCTGAAATAAATTTTGAAACTAAAGTAAAATTATACTTTATACAATTCATGGTATAGGTTTCAGGGTAAAATATTATCATATAAATGTACTCTCATTAATACTGTGGGTAAAAAGACCTCATTGATGTAATCACTAGTAGGTATATTGAAGAAGACAAGAAGAATGGTGAGTTATAATCAATACTGAAATAGGTCACATAAAATGAAAGAACAACTGCGTATAATTTTATTTTAATTGCTAACACTTGAGTTTAGTTAGATTTTGGGGAAACTTTGAGCATATTGTATTGAAATTGTCAAAGTCTGAAGACATTCATGTAAGTTGAATGTTTTATGATAGAATAATAAGGCTCAAGGGAAGATATTATCCCAATGGATAACTCAGCCACAATGTTAATAGCATAGTTTTTGGACTTTGGTGCTCAGTTTTAATAAGAAATTAGATTATTGTTGTTCTAGCTTACATTTAATGCAAACTTTGATTTCCGTGTTTCTGGTGGGATTTTGCAAACTTAAAAGAATAAACTATCTTTACTCAAGCCTACAATAGTTTTGTCTTTCAGTAAAATAATTTCTCTATAATCCTGTTTCAGTTTGAAGTTCTAAATCTCTGGGAGACTGTATCTCTAGTCAGAAAGTAAGTATAAAACCAGAAAATTAATGAGCATGTATCATGTGTGCACATGTGCAAACATGCATGTGTGTGTCCTTGCAGATTAAGATATTCTACTTCTACTGCACATCTTACCTTTCTGTACCCCTTTCTTTTCCCATGGATCCACAGTTGAATTGTATGCTGAATAGATTATTTGTAGGCACAACTCTTCCAAAGTGATTTAAATCACAAGTTTTCTTGTCTCTCCGTTTTGGCTTAAGGAACAGATATTCATAATTACCTGCTAATATTTATCTTTCCTTGTCTAGTGACAGAAATGGACTTGGCTAGAGACTACAATTCCAAGTCTCTTATACAGTTTTGCTATAAACGCATATATTTTCTGACTAACGGGAGATGAGACGTGATATCCACTTCTGAGGTATACCTTCAGAACTTGTGTGCTTTTCTAACTTTTGCTTTACTATCCAGTGGCCTGGAGATGGTGTGAAAGAGCTACCCATGAAATAGATACCTGAACAAAGATGGCAGTCTCCCTAACAAATCTGGACGTACTACTTCTGTTCTTTAACGTACAAGGTAAGTGCTTTAATACTGTTTTTACTACCATACTTTGGTGCCTCTTTGTTATAGCAACTTGCCTGACCGCTCATTTATACAGCATGAGAGCTATGTCAAATATTCTTGGCGTTTGGCTTATGCCTAAATACCATGTAACCTATGATTTCTTTACTTATTTTGCAACTACCCCCTTCAATCCCATTCCTGCTTACTAGACTAGTCTATTCGTTCACAAAATAAATGATCAAGCATATGGGAACATGGCAGGGATTTTGTTCCTTGGTTACTGTAAACCATGGGAGGGTTTACCAGTGAAATCAACTAAAGTCTGAAACAATAACTCTTATAATTAGGCATGGTGCCGAAACTACAAATAGAAGGAAAACTATTGTCAGCAAATATAAGGAACAGAAGAAAAGGGAATAAGACACTTTTCAAAGCACAGCTTATAAAATGATGTGATCATTATAGACATGAACTCAGTCTAAGCCAGTTATTTATTCTTTTACTCTATCGTGGCACATATTATAAAGGGGCATGGAGAGACCAAGAAATATTTACATACATATACTGTATTATCGTTAAAAATCACCTATTTTTTGTTAACTAGAATATATTTTAAAAAGTGACTTGGCCGGGCGCGGTGGCTCACGCTTGTAATCCCAGCACTTTGGGAGGCCGAGGTGGACAGATCATGAGGTCAAGAGATGGAGACCATCCTGGCTAACATGGTGAAACCCCATATCAAAATTAGCTGGGTGTGGTGGCACGCACCTGTAGTTCCAGCTGCTCGGGAGGCTGACGCAGGAGAATTGCTTGGACCCGAGAGGTGGAGGTTGCAGTGAGCCGAGATTGTGCCACTGCACTCCAGCCTGGCGCCTGGTGACAAAGTGAAACTCTGTCTCAAAAAAAAAAAAGTGACTTGAATCAAATAATTACAATCTTATATATACAATATTTATATGCAAAATGGGAAAACCTAATGTGAACATATTCAGGTAAAGTGGAATGGCACAAGATGAGAGATTATACAATCACTTCTATGATTTCTACTTAATGTTCTTTGAAATGGAAAAATTATTTTTCAAATATATATAAGTAGTGAATAAACATGGCTCAGAATATGCCTAAAATACCATTTCTGCTATGGGATAGTAAGAGTAACAACTTTATATTAAATAAATGAAAAAGACACGTAGAGTATTTATTCTTTCCAAAGGACTATTAAAAGAGAAAGTGAATAATATAGGTTTCTTGCTTTTAAGTGACAAAAAATTTAATTTTAGACAAAATTTGGTAAACCATTCTTATAAATGGAGGATTAATAAATGATAAAAGTTCAAATAAAACACCTTACAATTAATTTCGACTGGCAGATAGGGACAATATCCAGAGAAAAATGTATCTTTTCACTTAAGTTTTAAATGTGGACGATTTCAACTATAGGAGAGTGAAAGAAAAGATAATTCTGGGTAAAGTAACATACTGGAAGTTAGTGTCAAAAAATAAATCCAGACTTGTGTAAGGAGAGACTTTATTGGAAAAGACTATTGCAATTGGGGGCCAGGGATCATTATAATAGGGAGAATGCAATGGCCATATTGTCTACAGTTTCTTTGAGCATATGGATAACCATTTGTCCAACTCTTATTCTGTTATGTTGGGTAATTTTTCTTGCAGTATATGCTCTTTAGCCCTGACCTCAAAATCTACAAGAGTCTCAAAGTGAGAAAGGGCTTTTTAATAAAAACAAGTAAACAAGTCTGAAAAGAATTAGGTGTGGAGTAGTGGGATGTTTTTCTTGACAGTCAGCTAATTCTCTGCAGAGGCCATTGCAAATATGGGCATTCAGGTTGAGTTTTCCGTAACAACAGGTTGGGGGTGGGGGAGAAAGATTGGGAGCATTAGTTTGGTTTTCACGAGATATTGAAGTAAACAAACATAATTGGGAATTTGATAAGGGCTGTCAATTTACACAAGGTGACAGGATCTAATACATATTATAGGTAGGTAACAAAATTTTTTTTTCATAGCAGAAAAAGTCAACTGAATCTCTGTGAAACAGAGTTTGCATATCACTTACTTGCAATTTACAAAAAGCTGGAAAAATACAGTGAACAGGATCAAAATATGTTCAAAAGACATTGAACAGGATCAGAATATGATTATCCAGTATTATAAGCTCTAGTTTTCTACTGAAACATAAAATATCTCTCTACAATCACCATTCCTTTCCTCTGACCAAATATAATCTTACAGAAAAATTATTCTTGATCATAAAATAAGGCTGTCTCTGAGTTGATGTGAATATTTATGTAAGTTCAACAAAAGTAATTTCCTATGTAAGCCTTTTGAAGTTTGCATTGTTGGAAATTCTTATAAGGAATCTCAGATTGGACTTTTAAAAGCCTCTTAAGGTTATGAATAAGCCAATAACTTGCCATTAGATTTAATCTGCAGTAGCTGTACATTTGGATAAATTTCTCTATTCCTGAAGTCATCAAAATAACCTAAGATTCCTAAGCTTTGCAGGAAGTTATCATTCTTACTCATCTGTATGATTTGGAAGCATTATAAGCCAACTTTCATGCCAATTTTCGGAAGAGAGCCGTGATTCTTAATACTGAGTATCAAGTTGATTGGATTGAAGGATACAAAGTGTTGATCCTGCCTGTGTCTGGTGGGAGGTGTTGCCAAAAGAGATTAACACTTTAGTCAGTGGTCTGGGGAAGGCGAATCCACCTTTAATCTGTGAGCACAATCTAATCAGCTGCCAATGAATATAAAGCAGGCAGAAAAATGTGAAAAGTAGAGACTGGCCTAGCCTCCCAGCCTACAACTTTCTCCTGGGCTGGATGCTTACTGCCCTCAAACACTGGACTCCACCCTCTTTACCTTTGGGACTCAGACTGACTCTCCTTGCTCCTCAGCTTGCAGACAGCCTATTGTGGGACCTTGTGATCATGTAAGTTAATACTTAATAACACCACCTCTACCCTATTAGTTCTGTTCCTCTAGAGAACTCTGACTAATACAAGAGCTTTGTAAGCCTTGGCTCCATTTAAAGAAAAAAAATCAACCTTATTTCCTTCATACTGTTCGTATCTGATTAGATAAGTAACATTCTCCAATATGGCCTTCCAGCCAAAGTGTTATAGAACCAGTGTTTCCAATTATCTCTGTTTAACAAGCACCTTTGCAAATAATAAAATTGGCAGAAAAAAATGTTTCTGAATTCTTTAGGGGTTGGGCAGGGAGAAAAAAAGGCAAACGTTTTGTTTTGTTTTCTGTTTACAAAAGCATAGTCTACACATGTCATGATTTATACATAACTTGAGAAAGCAAAAAAAGACTTTTTGTATACAGAACACAGGACATTAAAACATTGGCAATATTCCAAACAAAACCTATAATCATCTTTCACCATTTAATTCAATTCTATGTAATTAAGTCTTATTCCATTCAGTCTTACTAGGTTAGCAATCCCATGAGTCCATCTGCTTCTCCACTACAATTCTGGAAATACTGACTCAGTCTAATGGTATGGTCTTAAAGTTGTTTAAATAATGCCATAAAAACCTTATGTCTGAGAGTAGTGGCATAATTCCTTTCCATGGGTGTGCAGCCATTTTCTTTGTTAAAAATAAAGCACACTGACAGGTATCTGATTTGCAATTGCTTTAACGTAAGCATCAGAATAAAACCAAAATCCTTCTATAGTAACAAAAAACTAAAAAAATTGCTATGGTTAACTTTGATAATTTTTAGAAGTAGAAAATTTATTGAAAGTTCTTCATAAAAATAATGCAACTGTCTAGAATTATTTACAGAGAAAAATATTTTCAAATACAATATCTAACAATTATGAGACACATTATGAATATGCATATGTAGCTAGAATATATAAAGAATACTTCAATGTCCTAATGAAGAGATTTAGTAAGTTTGGAGTAGGTCCTAAATATCTATACATTTAAAAAAATAATACAAGTAAGTAATGTAAATACCCAACTGAAACCCAGTGGCCCAGAATATGCTGGATTCAAATTAAAGAAATAAAACTGAAATCAAATTAACATTAGTTACTGAAAGTATGAATGATAACACTATATTGTTGCATAATGTAAGGCAAAGCAGCACCAGGACTCTGAAATATAGCAATAAATCAATGGCAAGGGCATCGGTAATTCTTGAGGAACTTCCTACAATTTCTCAAATACTTTTTTTAACAATATTTTCCCCATAAAATAAAATTAACCAAAGGAATGCTTAACATCTCATCTGATTGGATGTCTCCCTTGCAACTTATGATATTTCAAATAATCTGAATTATTTGTAGCATCTCTCTTTTTGAAAGGTAAAAGAACAATTGATTTCTGATTCTTAGGGGATTCAGAGAACTCTCAAAGACAGTTTTATCTGCAAAAGATATCAACTGGAATTTGATTTGAGAAGGTGAATATATCAACAGTTGTAAGAAGGTTTGAAAGCTTGATTAAATTGGATTGTGGGCTACTGAGAAAATACTTGGCTACCTATTTAAAGAAAGGGTCAACAAAAGATTTTAAAAGTAAGCATAAAATGTAACATGACTGTATAGAGCCTTAGTTCTTTCAAAGGCAAACACATGATTTTATTAAATATTCGAGGATATAATAAAGTCAACAAAAGCACAACAAATTTTTCTAATAAATGTCAGAATTTTTGCCCTCTAGGTAGATTATCAAGAAGGTGAAGAAAAACATTCTATAAATTCTTATTAAAGGTAGACTAATAATCCAAAAAGTTATTGTCATTTTAACAGAGATAAATAAAAATTCTAGTTTTGCATCAGTATATCAGTATGTGTAATAATAAAGTTCTGTGTTCTTTCCTGAGATGGAGCTTTGCTCTGTCTCCCAGGCTGGAGTGCAGTTGCGCACACAATCTTAGCTCACTGCAACCTCCGCCTTCGTGTTCAAGCAATTCTCCTGCCTCAGCCTCCAAAGTAGCTGGGACTACAGGCCTGTGACACTACGTCCATCCAATTTTTTGTATTTTTAGTAGAGTCGGGGTTTCGTTGTGTTAGCCAGGATGGTCTCAATCTCCCAACCTCATGATCTGCCAGCCTCGGCCTCCCAAAGTGCTGGGATTACAGGCGTGAGCCACTGTACCAGGCCTAAAGTTCTTTTTTTGTACATAAACCCATGAAATCTTATCTAGCTTTGACCACAACAGATAACATTTATTATCTACAAACCTTCTACAACTTTCTATATTCATTGAAATTTTTACCTATACTTTTCTCTTTCTCCTTCTGGAAGAAGCAGTCATTTTACTTTAAGAGAAAAACTACATTTTTTCTTAACAAAAACAAATACTTTATGCTTCCATACTAATGATTTTCCTTTCTGTCATTATTTCTCCTAATAGGTTCTTATTTACATGATTGGTTACAACTTTTAACCACTATAACTTTTATTATGCAGATGAAACTATGAAATAGGTAATTGTGAATAGTCTTTTATAGCACAAATATTCTGTAGCAGATAAGCAGATCCTACAAATATACACCTCACAGCATTTTATAGCCATGTACTTCCTTATAGTATAACTTCTCAATTTGGTAAAAGTGAACATGTTTATTAAAACACTGAGATCAAACCTCTAGCTACCTATAACACCCCTAACTACCATAAAAATAAATGGCAAAAGGTGTACAAAATTAAAACATTTGAATTAGTTTCTATAAAAAATACATTTGAAAGTATTAAAAGTTCAATTTTCTTAATATCTGGGAAATATAGAAAGGTTTAATTCATAAGTGCTTATTTATCACAAAATCAATAAGAATAGAGTTCCTTTAAAATTTTTTAAATACAAAAATTTGGTAACAACATCTGAGGGTAGGAAAATATTGCATGCACATAACATGTACAAAAATACACACAAGTGTTGAAAGTTTGATTTTCTTAATATCTTGGAATTATAGGAAGATTTAATTTATGTAAGTGCTTTTTTATCACTAAGTCAATAGAAATAGAGCTCCTTTAAAGTTTTTAAAATTCAATAATTTGGTAATACCATCTGAAGCTGAGAAAATGTCACATACATATAAAATACACATACATTTATGAGCATGCAGATAGACACAAAACAGAAGGCATACAGCTTCAACTGTAAAATTTTAGATAGCAATCAGGGATAAAAAACAGAAAAACAAATTCCCTTGCTTCATATAAAAGATCTGGCCCTCCTCCTTGCCCCACCTTTATAATTTTACTAAGATTGTGTTTTTATCAGACCGAACAAATTGAGGTTACCTGGTCAATGTGAAGGCTGAAGTGTCTTCACCAATAAGCATGAATAAGATTTTTAAGGCTGTCTTTGCCTTGATGTATAATCTGATGAAGGCTGTGAACTCAGTTTTGGCTGAGAGACTGAGAGGAAACCAAGTGGCCATTGCAGTATCTCAAAAGCCCATCTGAGTGGAAAAGAGATTCAGCATGTCTCCAATTAGCCATAAAAGGTCTCACAGAAGGGTCAAAGAAAAGTCTTTGCCTGAAAAAAAAAATAAATAAACTCCTTACTGAGCTACTGCAGTAAGTACAACCGCAGCACTGGATTAGGAGGTGAAACTCACCACCATGGACCCTGATTTCCCCAGCCAAGTAAAAACAAAAAAGGTCCAATAAGCTGGCATGACTACCTAGGAGAAGAGAGTGGGATCCAGGGAATCAGCACTCCATCCAAGTCACAATACCAGAAAACCATCAAAGAAGACAAACTTGGGCGTAGGTTTAGAAAAAAGGCTTTATTCCAAAGACTACTGCTGTAGGGGAAATGCTGTGACCGTTAGATCTACAAGTATCTGGCAGGTCAGAAAGAAAGAGCTTTCCTTTTATAGGGAGGAATAATTGATGCTAGAAAAACTAGGTGTCGGGGAGTGGAATGGCAGATGGTGCGAGTTTTGATCAGGGAATGTTTTTCTCTGCAGACATATGATTCTCAGGTGGGGCCATTAAGGAGGTTTTCTGTTTCAGTGTTTGTTTAATCTCAGAGTCAAGGTTCCAAGGTCTCCAGTCAAAAAGAGAAGCCTATCTAAATTTTAATCAAGTTAGAGGGCATTCTCTCCAGATTGGCTAGAGGACAAACAGGCCAGCTAAACATTAATAAGCCAAATAATAGGAATTTGAAAGGTTTCTGTCTGGCCTTTACACAGGTAAACAAGGATATCATCCACATGTCTTACTTAAGTCATATGGAGAAGGGCCGTTCTTTTTGGTAAACTATATCCTGAAACTCAAAAGGATGGGAGTTCCTGAATTACTATTATTTTCAGGAGGAGAGGGCTCAAGTAAATTTCAATGCTGTCAAAATGAGGAAATTATAAAAATGCATGTAATATTGGATTACTATTTGAAATATCCAAATTGTGTGTGCTTCTAAATGAGTCCATGATCATTTAAAAGTGAATAATTTACTGCCTGTGGCCATACAACTCTGAATGTGCTCAGTCTCATCTGAATTCAGAGATTAAGCAGAGTCTGGCCTGGTTAGTATTTGGGTGGGAGACTGGGTGCTGTAGGCTTACAAAAATTTAGCAAACAATTATGAAATTGTCTAAAATATTTGTGTCTCTAATACCCAGGTTTTACAAAACTAACAAGGGAATTATGATCAACAACAATAATTTATGGCTTTCTTAACTATCCAAAGAATAAAAATTTTATTAACAAAACAAAACTATTGAAGTTATAAAACTTAACTGTGAAAATAAAACTGAAATAATGTTTTCTATGAATACACAAATATGCATTACAGAATTGGCTCAATGTTTTCTTAAAATTCTGACGAAGCTACAGAGATAATAAAATAGTCATGGCTTTCAACCTTGGAAATTGTAGTTTCACTTCCTATCTTTCCATATCAGTGAGT
Source organism: Plecturocebus donacophilus (assembly GCA_004027715.1). Taxonomy (NCBI): domain Eukaryota; kingdom Metazoa; phylum Chordata; class Mammalia; order Primates; family Pitheciidae; genus Plecturocebus; species Plecturocebus donacophilus. The sequence goes on along the minus strand of PVKP010024432.1, from coordinate 22,347 downwards.
TTAAGAATAATGAAAAATTTAACAATAATTAATAGGTCTTTACCATTTTTCATCAGTTGAAGGAAGGTGTATGCTAATTGCATCCCTGACTGGGTAAAGCATGGGAAATGTGCAGAGAAGAAATCTATGGAGCTTAACCATGATGTGAACATCTATAGCTGTTTCCACGGAGTGCACATTGTTTGCAAATGCTTCATATTAACTGTGATTTGCTCATGAGAATGTTTACATTCAATTCGGAGCCTAGGACTAAATGTTAAAGATTGTATTTCATGACTAAGAAAGCAATTATTCTGTCAGACTCGGTAACAATCATAGCAGTTATTTCATTACCAGGTTGAAGGTTCGTTAACTACCTGGAGCTGTTATTTAAATTATACTTTAAGGTTTTATTATCTTGACTCTTAACCATGCCAAATCCACCTCTCATTTCAATTCTCTTTTTCCCTTAAGTCGTATCTGTCCTTTTGCTTTATTTCAAGCAGTAAGTCTATTAAATACTATGTACAGAGTCTACAAATTGCTACCAGAAGTCACTGTTTATTGCTGCTAAAAAAAATCAATTGCAGGTTAGATATTTAAATGTGCCTATTTGGACATTGTGTATGTTGGCTCCAAAATGATATTCCACATAATCTTTCTTATTAGTTATAGAAATAAATAAGTTGGAGAAAACTATTATGATAGTTGAACACTGGAATTAGCATCATTAATCTCAAACAAAACACGAATAATATTTCTTTGTCAATATAATAGTTTTTTAAAGCCTTAAATTGAGGACCCTTTTCAAATTTCAATCCAGTTGATAAGGCTTTATGGAAAAGTGAATAAAACTCTGCACTTAAGAATAAAAGTTTGCAATATTTTTGGTTTTTTCATTTCCTAAGTAAATTTACTCAGTCGGTTTTCAAATATGTACCTCAAATGGAGGTATAACACTAGTTGATAACACTGTTGTGAATACTAAATCTAATATATGCTAATATATGTTTTAGAGCAGCTGAGATGCTTTGTAATATTAATAATGTTAATTCAAATAAAATACCCCAATAGTCTTATTTCCTATTTAGTGAAAATAACTTATTTAAATCCATGATAATAGAGTGGCCTCATTAAATACAATAATCAGGTTGGAAACTGGTCCTTCTTAATCAGAATTATTAAGTGCTTTTGGTGCTGAGCAGATCTAACCAGATTTTCCCTAATAGTGCAGTGCTACAAATAAAAGCCAGCAAGCATACTTTTACATCTAATATTGAAATCACTGTAAATGTTCTTTCGCTGGTATTATAAATGTCGCTACTCAAAGTTCATTCATTCATGTATGGTTGCAACAAGATAAACTATTTTCCTCCTCACTTTCCCAGCTCCACAAGAGCCCTGACATTGCCTTCTGGCCAGAATTTGCTAAAATTACAACTGGGGATTCAGTAGCCTCAAGAGGGTAATTGAAATTACAACTACAGCAAGAAAACACTGTGAACCAAAACTGGGGACTTCGTGAACATAATGGAAAAGGATTCCAGGCAGTCTCACATTACACAAAGCCTAATAACCAGTCCCAATATTACTAACCAGTGTCATTCAAGGCTTTACTTTCTGGTCTTCTGCTTCTACCTGTGTAACAGACAGTGGAAACTTCTTATGTAATGCCAACCATGACCCTGAGGCATGATGGCGAAGTTGGTGTAAATGGATTTGACTATATCAGTTGCCTGGTCACCAGGGCTGTCTTTATCACTATCACAGTGGATACTGTTACCATCAATGACTTCTTTCTTCACTAGCCTCAACTACATTGTCTATATGTTCCAGTATGTGATTTTACCTATGTCAGGTTTCGTTACACAGTCAAGGCTAAGAACAGGAAGACTGTCATCAAAAGGAAGCCCATGTCTATTTTTTAGGAGTGAGATCTCACTATCAAATAGGGTAATGTTGTTGCTGAATATGTTGTGAAGTCCATTGGGATCTTCAGTATCTTGAAGAAGACTGATGATCATTTGAAGGGTGGGGCCAAAGGGCTCACCATCTCTGCCTCTTCTGCTGATGCCCCATGTTTGTGATGAGCATGAACATGGGAAGTATGACGTTTCCCTCAATAACTTCAGCAATGTCTCCTGTACTATAAACTACTTAGCACTCCAGCCAAGATCATTAATGTCAACTTTGGCATCATGTTGAAACTCATGACCACATTCCATGCCATTACTGCCACCCAGAAGACACTCTGGGAAACTGCAGCATGACACCTGTGAGACTGCTCAGAACATCAGTCCTGCATATACTGGTGTTGCCGAGGCTGTGGACTAAGTCATTTATGAGCTGATAGGAAAGCTCACTGACATGGACTTCAGTATCCTCACACCCAGGTGTTGCTTGTAGATCTGATCTTCCATCTGGAAAAAGCTGCTAAATATAATGGAAACAAGAAAGTGGGGAAGCATGAATATTTTGGCCCCCAGAAGGCATCCTGGGCTAAGCTGAAGACCAGGTTGACTCCTGTCGCTTTAAAAGTAAAACCTACTCTTCCACCTTCAATGCTTGAGCTGGCATTTTCTTCAATAACCACATCGTTAAGTTCATTTCCTGATGTTACAATGAATTTGGCTATAGTAACAGGGTGGTGGACCTTATGGTCTACCTGGCTTCCATGAAACAAGAGCCCCCTGAACAACGAGACCCAACATGAGTATGAGAGGAAGAAAGAAGCTCTCACCTGGCAGAGAGTCCCTGCCCCAATTCAGTCCACCAATACACTGAAGATCTTCCCTCCTTGACACAGTTTTTACCTCTGGCCTGCTGAAGATGAGGGATTTAGGGTGCTCTACTATATACAGCGAAAAGAAAAAGACAAATTTCCTGATATAGGACAAAAATTCCATTTTAAAACATATAAACACTTTTCAGATACCTACCTAATGTCTTCCAGAGGTTTATCCTAAAGACTACGTTGAATAAGGTGTTCTCTGCCTGGCAAAAAATGTACATGTGGTGCTCATTCTCTAGTCCTGGCGTATTAAAATTTCTCTTTGTTACCCTACAATTTTTCATATATGTTCAATTTACCTAGGTTACATTTTTTTCAGTGCCTTTCAATCTTGTGCACTCCTACTCAACCTTTAAGTTTTGGTTCAAATATCTTCTTGCCTAGATGAGTGTATATGATATCGGTAGACAGAGTTTCTGTAGGATTTATCATGTTATAACAGTTATTATGTCATACTCTTTATGAAATTGATGAGGCTCTCTGTTCTTTTCATCACTTTTGAATCTCCCCACCCTACCACAGTGCCTAGCACAGAAAAGATGCCCAATCAATACTGATTAAATGAGTGGTGGTTTAAGAAATATTTCTTTAGGATCTACTATGTAACAGACATTGTTCCAGGAAGAGCAGTTTGTTTAAGTGTGTTTGTTTATGTTAACCTCTATAGGATGTCTTAGTTGGCCCATTCATTCCAGGAACCTGAGCATTTCAGTTTTGTTAAGGTTAGATTCTGACAGTCCTTTCTGCGTGTGGAGTCCTGAAGAGACCCTAGGGAGATTCTGTAACTTCCCAAGTTGAAACCTATCATAAACTCTGGTCTTTTGTACTTACACAGTTAAGTACAGAAATAGAACACTTCTATTCTGATGTACTCAAAAAGAAGAGAAAAAATATCCTGAAATAGGAGGTAGAAGCAGACACAGTAATTTATCAGCCCGGAGATTCTTGATTGGCAGTACTTCCAAGCAAAAAATTCTCCAGCACAGGGCAAATATCTTCTAGTTTCTGCCAGTGAAAAAACTATTATAAAATGATAAATGAGTCTCCCTACTGACAGAGAAATTACAGGAGGAAAAACTTTACACAAAATGTTAACATATAAAACCATATCATGAGGTGTTAGCTTGATTGAAGCAGACGGTAGAGGTACTATGGTTCTACCACGTTGACATTTGTCTCATCTCCTAAAAGCCCATCATTAAATTTCTGGGCTTGAAAAGCACTACTGCAAAATCATACTGTATGATTCGAATTACTATGAACAGATATAGGTTCATTTTATACGTATAGTTAAATAGTGAAAATGAGGAGTACTTTAGGTGTGACCAGGTTAAGTTACCTTGCTAGTAATCATTGTATATATCAGGGAAATTACTTCTACTCTTTATTTTCTCAGCCATTTTAATTAATAAAAGATCTTCAATTATGTTCTCACACATCTTTCAATGTGTTTTGTTCCTTCCATCTCCACTTCTGAGGCCATCATTCAAATCCTGTCATTTCTCACCTTATAATAATTTTCTAATGATTGCTATATGTTCAACCTACTATCTTCGAAAATTTTTCTCCATATGAGCAGTTCTGAACTAAAATGTAAGGACACTCTTGAATCAGAGCCAGGTGAAGAGATAGAATTATTGTTACTGACTTATTCAAAATCAGAATGACCCAAATATTATGCTGTAGCTCATGCTATATGTCTCCCTAACATTCTTTAATAGTCTCTAATTTTTTCCATGATGAAATCCAAGCATTTTATCGTGGCCCATTAGTTAAAGTAGGCTAAGTTGTCTTCTGTTAACAAATTAACTACAACTCTCAGTGGATTAGCCAAATAAGACATTCATTTTTCACTCAAAGAAATCCACTATGGGTCAGTACTCTCCTCCATCTGCAGCTACACTGTATGAATGTTTGGTGTTCTCCAAGGTTTCTCTAGAATAGGAATAAAGGTCATGAGAAAAACACTTGTTCGTAACTGCTCAGCCAAAACGTGACTACTTATGCTGTCTTTCTGTGAAATATATGTCGACAAAAAGATTCAAACTCTATAAAATATTTTATGAGATTTATTCTTAGCCAAATATGAGTGATTGATGGCCCATAACACAGCTCCAGGAGCTCCTGAGAATATGTTCCTAAAGTGATCAGGCTGTAGCTTGGTTTTATACATTTTAGGGAGACATAAGACATCAATCAGGCTGGGCGTGGTGGCTCATGCCTGTAATCCCAGCACTTTGGGAGGCCGAGGCAGGTGGACCACAAGGTCAGAAGTTGGAGACCAGCCTGACCAAACATAGTGAAACCCCATCTCTACTAAAAATACAAAAATTAGCTGAGCATGGTGGCATGCACCTGTAGTCCCAGCTACTCAGGAGGCTGAGGCAGGAGAATCACCTGAACCTGGGAGGCAGAGGTTCAGTGAGCTGAGATAGTACCATTGCATTCCAGCCTGGGTGACAGAGCGAGACTCCATCTCAAAAAAAAATGACAATCAGCACTTTGAGAGACTGAGGAGGGCATATCCTTTGAGGTCAGAAGTTTGAGACCAGCCTGGCCAACATAGTGAAACACTGTCTCTACTAGAAATACAAAAGTTTGCCATGAGTAGGGGTGGGCACCTGTAATCCCAGCTACTCGGGAAGCTGAGGCAGGAGAATCATTTGAACCAGAGGTTATAGTGAGCCAAGATTGTGCCACTGCACTACAGGCTGAGCAATAGGGCAAGACTCAGTCCCACCCCACCAAAAAAAAAAAAAAAAAGACATCAATCAGTACATCTAAAATGTACATTAGTTTAGACCAGAAAGGCAGGACAATTCAAAGGCAGGGTAGGAGAGCTTCCAGGTAATAGGTAGATTCAAAGATTTTCTGGTTTGCAACTGGTTGAAAAAGTTTAATTACTAACTAAAGACCTAGATTCAATAGAAGGGAATGTCTGGGTTCATGGAGACCCAAGTTCCCATTATGCATATAGAATCAATAGAAGGGAATTTCTGTGTTAAGGTAAGAGGTTATGGAGACCAAAGTTTTTGTTATGCAGAGGAAACCTCTAGGTAGAAAATTTCAAAGAAAACAGATTGTAAATGTTTCTTATCAGAGTTGATCCCTTCTGGATCAGGAAAAAGGCCAAGAAAATGAAGGAGATTCTCTTCAGAATGTAGACTGTCCCTACAAGAGACAGCTTTACAGGACTATTTCAACATATGGCAAATAACATAATTTGGGATAAAACACTTCAATTTCTTTCCAGGCCTGCTCTCTGTCATGTAATGCTGTTCTAGAGTTGGGTTGGAATTTGGTATCTTATTGTTACAAAAGGTCTGTGTTGTCCGTCTTGAAATCTGTTTTAACGTTAATGTTGGTCATCTGTGCCTGAATTCCCAAAGGGAGGAGGGAATAATGAGGTATATTCACTTCCACTTTCCATCATGGCCTGAACTAGTTTTTCAGGTTAACTTTGGAATGCCCTTTGCTGAGAGAAGGAGTCTATTTAGATGGTTATGAAGCTTACAATTTTAGTTTTTGTATACATACATTATATGTAACATATGTGACTTTTGTCACTATTGCATAAAATTATTTGAAATAAACTCAATTCGGGTTCCCAGGAAGAGGGTTTCTAAGTCTTCTTAAGCAGCTATAAAGAGTAAAATAAAAAGAGATTTTCAAATGTCCCTTTCATGTCTAGTATCCAAAGTCTTTCTTGATGTGCCTTTCATTTTTCAGCTTCATATTTCTCCATTGTCTTTAACAGATTTATTTGTTCTATCCACAACAGAGTTATCTGTTACTTTCAAATGCACTAGGCTATATTTTATGCTTTTATGATTTAGAAAGTATCTGAAATGCCATCTTAACTATTCTCTTCAGCCCCTCTGTTTTCCTACAAAAATCTTATACATATTTGAGATTAAGTAATTTTGCATTCTTTGCCTTGCAGTTGCTGGGCTGAAGAGTTGTTAACTGAAAGATTATTTAAGATATGGCATTCTGAGAATAAGAAAGATTGGTTGTCAAGGAAAATATTGTAGAACATAAAAAGGAAGGAAGGGAGAAAGCAGGCAGGAGGGAAAGAAGGAGGCAAGGAAGGAGGGAAGAAATGAAAGCAGAAAATAGAGAAAGAAGGAAGGAGGGAAAGAAACAATTAGATTTTGTTACCAAGCTATATAGAGACAAGGGCATTGATAGAAACTAGGCATTAAAGGCAAGCATATGGAGAAATAGGGAAAGAAAAACTTGGTTGAAAACAATTTTAGTAGAGAAATCAAAATCATCCAGAGATTATAAATACAAATATAGATTTAATCGTAGAGAAGATAGCATGATAGACCAATAGGATGGATAGATAGATTAGATAGTTAGATAATATATAGATAAATAGATAGATAATAATTTTATTATTGAAATTATCTGATGACCTGAGGCAGGTGGTCAAAAAGGGAAGATTTAAGGTAAAGAAAAACAATTGCAGGACCAGCTACTGCTTAACGCAGTTCAGTGATGTGAGTCAGAAGATCAGCAAAAATTAAATGAAGGATGAGGTACCAGAATATACAAATGTTTTTCAGTCTTTGTTCTTTCTGTTGTGTGAACACTCTAATTTTAGTCCCTCTTTATAGGGCTTTAAGCCAGCCAGCACAGGATAATCTCCCTTTTGATTAACTAAAATCAACTGATTTGAAAAGACATCTGTCAAGTCTTTTTCTAGTATCACCTGAAGTTGCTACTAGGAAATTAGTAGCAGTTAGTCGACTGGGGGAAGATGTGTGTATGATATAAAATGGCTAATGGATTTCTTCAGCCATTCAACTCTTTGAAGAATCTTTCTTGTTTTCCATGCTAACTGGAAACACCCTAGAAAAGGAATATCGTAGGTTTTAGTTCAGCCTAGACAAGTTGACATGTCGCAAAATAATAAAGTAAACCAAATCCATTAATGCTGTGTACACTGGAATAAAACTTCTCAGAATCCTCCCTGATACTATCCCAGAAAGAATGAAACACTCCTTCAGCAATCACATATTGGCTTGTGTATACAGTCGATTATTGTTATTCGTGTTAGTTATGTTTATAAAGTCACTGCAAATACTGCATTAGTGAACACTGAACTGTTGCTAAGGAAAACAAAGAATTAGGTTCCTGTGAGCCTCTAGTCTCAACATTTTTTATCAACCAAAATATAGGTTCATTTGCAACATTGTTGTAAAACAATCCAGACTCACTAGTGTTGAAAATCTGCTCTTACACGTACCCCTTTTTCTGCATAACACTTAGCAGGTTTAAATATACTTCTGCAGCCTTTTAATCTACAGAACCTGTCCCCTCTGAAAGTTTGGCATTGTTCATGCCATTTCACCATTTGAACTGTGAGAGCTAGCTGGTACTAGCCAAAAAATAATTAACATTTCCTTGACTCTGTGTAATGTGACCATAAATTATTTTGGCTGTCAGCCTCACAGCAATACTCTCCACTACACTTTTTAAAAAATGTTTTACCATCTCTTGAATCTACAAATTTTGTCACTTTTCTACTTTTTTCATATGTTTAGCTTCCTTTGTGGCCATGAAAGAAAGCGGTTCACTTCACCTATTCTGAAGACCCACATTAGTGAGTGAGAGACTTAGGAGTGACAGAGGTCTAAATATTGTCTATTGATGATAATACAAAAGAATATACATGCATGAAAATTTGTTAAATCCATAGGAAGTGCTCTGCAGAAGCATTTTCAGTGAGTGGGAGGGTTTCATAGCCTCCACCTTCAAACCGAGGGGCAATGTGCATATTCCGCATGGATTTTAGATGAGAATAGAGAATATTGAAACACAAATATTTATGTGAAGGGGAATAGGAGATAAAGTTGTGTACTATATTAATTCAAAACCACAGGATTAAAAAATATTAGCCAATAACTTATTTATTTCTCAATACTTTTAAGAGGTAAGCTTTCTAAGTGGTAAATTTAGATAATGAAGTTCATCATATTATTTGTGCAACAAAATAAGAGCGATTAAGAAATAGATATAAGTAACTCCCACCTACATCAACATAAATAGAAGAGAAAGTGATTGAACAACTAAAATCCAGGGACCAGGGATATTTTAAGCACTGAATTTACTCAATTCTATTCACTGACCCAATTCACTACAGGGTTTCTGCCCTCTAGACACACATACAAATTACTTCTAGAGAAAAAAAAACTGTGGAAGCTGAAGAAAATTGTTTTTTATCTTTTCTTGGCATAAAAGGAAAAATACGTGACTGATACACAAGCACAGGAAAATCAAGTGTATTTTAAGATATTAAATAAAAATATGGTTATATTTACATGTGTAAGTATACATTTCTAAGTTTTTATGTAGAATGAATATAACACTTTGTAAATAGAGTTGGTACTAACAGAAAACATAAATATAATTTAAGTTATAGTAATTGCTTTCCAACTTCTTTCAGAGTAGCACACATCTTTTTTTAAGAAATAGCAATTTGGATTTATTTTGAATATTTTTCAATTATGAGGATGTTGCCTGCAAGTAGAATGCAAATGTAGGGCCTATTCCTATAGAAACAGTTCAAGGTGTCCAAAGTGGGTTTTAAGCAGCTGAAAAAAAAAATAACAATAGTAGGCTAACGAATAAAAAAAGAAAAGGAAGAGAATTATGTCTTCTCAGAAATTGTGAGAAAGCACAATTTCAGAAATACAGTAAGGACCAAATTTCCTCTAAATGTATCCCTCACTAATATTTGCCATCATATCTGGAATTATTATTATTAAAGTCATTATTTAAAGCTGAAACATTGTTTTCAGGTAGTTTACTTTAAAAATACATAGTTGTAGACATAGTAGTTTTAGTAATAATAGCAACAACAACAATAAGATGGTGATGATCTACCTCATTGATGCCATGCATTCTTGGAAGTCCTCTACAATGCTTCTTTCTTCCAAGGTTTCTCACATCACTTTTCCACATCATCATCCTCAGCTAATGACTTTGCTTCTTAAGTGAGAAAATAGGAGGATTTAGAAGCAACTGTCAAACTGCTTCACCTTCTGCATTTATCCACTTAGTTCTATCTTTGCGATTCACTGTCTCAGCTGTGCTGTCCTCATAGATAGAATAAGCTTGATCTTATTTAATATCAGCCTCTCCACCAGAACACTACATCCTATGCTAGTCCCTGTGAAGGCCATCCTTGTCTTCTCTCCTAATCAATTTGTCCTTCTCTACTGAATTATTCTCCTCAGCAGACAATCATACAGTTAATTGTCCTTTTAAAAATGTGGCAATATTTAATTTCACAACACCTTCAAGCTACTGCCCCATCACTCCTGCTTCTTTCCTCTTTACAGCAAGCATTGATGTTCCACTTCCTGCCTTCTCATTTCCTCTTGAACCCAATTCAACCTTTCACCCCTACTACTCCAACTAAACTACTGAATTGAGGTCACCAATTTACTTTGAAAAAAATGTAGTGATCACTTATTACGTCCAGTGGGTTAATCCAGTGGTTATGTAGTCCTTATTCTGTTTTGACTAGCAATAACGTTTGACACAACTGATTACTCTCTCTTCCTTAAAATACAGTTTTCACTTTACTTTCAGGACAGCATATACTCCATTTCAGTTTTCCCTCACTGCCTACTTCTTTGTTTCCTTTGTTGCTTCCATCTAATAGCGAAAAAATGCTTATCATTTAAAATTTTCCATTTAGAAAAAAAAAGTGCAGCTCGCTGCCAGCACTCATTTAATTTTACGTAAACATACTCTCTGAGGCTGAAGCAAATCTGACTGAATTTCAGTGTGAAAGTAAAATACAAGAAAATTGTTCTGGGAGTTATTTCTAACAAGAGCTTGTCTCTAATTCTAATGTAACAGAAATGTATGTGATGATCAATATTTAAATTTGTATGTGTAGGCGGTGGGTGGGTAAACTTTCAAAGCAAGGAACAACACAAACAGTAACATGACAACGTTTTGCACAAAAATATCACATTTATCTCTGGATCTTGTTGCCATCTTTGGTTTTGTGCAAGCAGCAAACTTTGCAGCAACCAGTTAGATTCTGTTTCACTGATGTTGGTAACATGCTCTTGGGGAAATGTCTTCCAGACAGGTGAAGAGGTGTGGCATCATCACAGCACAGACAACCTAGAAGACATTGCTGCTCTGGCTTGTGATGCTTTTCCAGCATTCTTTCCATCAATGACCATCTTGACGTTTACATGGCTACTCATGTGCTCAGAATTGTCCTTCTTGAACAGGATGCAGGAGTTTAGAACTGTAATATTTAGAAAGTGGTGAAATAATTTCTTCTACCAAACCCATGTCTTTTGTTCTCAGTTGCATAAGAAGTAAGCGTCTGCTCAGCTGAGTCCACTGCTCACAGATTCTTGTTATAATCCACAATGACACTTGACTTCTTACTTTTATTTCCATTTCTGTTTTCTACTTCAATCACAGTATTATTGTGGAACAATGACAGCACTGTCACCTTCTTGTCACACCGTTTCATCTCAGGGTAAATGCTGAAGCCACCAGCACCACCAGTGAGTATTCCTGGGACAAATGGGAAATTTTGTACAAAATGTTGTGCAAAATGTTGGTTTAGTGCTTCAGAATTCAGTCTTCATCACTTATTGGTCTCATGGCTATCTCATCTAGTCTCATGACTTCACTTCTTAGTTTGATCCTGGCCTTTCAGTGTCTAAGCATTATATATTATCAGCTATCTGAGTTAAATTCTTCTTTTCCTCCAGCCTCAAGCCTACTCTTCTCAGTCTTCCACATCTCAGCAAACTTGTGCTCATTCCTTCCAGTTCTGTAGGTCTAAATCCTTACATCCATCTTTCTCTCCCATGCAACATACCTCAGAAATTCCTTTCATATCCACTGGTATCACATATCCAGAACATGATGTCTCACCACAAACGTTTGCTACCCTAATTCAAGCAACAATCGTTTTTCATCTCGTTATTGCAGTTGTTTCCTGCTTCCGCTTGTACACCACATACATGTATCCCCTATAATATATTGCCCACATAAGTAGTCAGAATAATCCTTTACAAATAAAATACAATGTAATTCACTCCTCTCTGGAAAGACTCCAATATCTTCCTATTCCAGTTAGATTAAAAGGACCAACTCCAAGATGACCTAATTTTGTGTAACTTCCCATCAGCTTATCTTCCCACTCTCTCCTTGTATCTATTCTAGCCACACTGACTTCTTCTTTAGTCATTGAACAAATTAGGTGCACAAGTCTCAGAACCTTGGAACCATTTGATCCTTCTAAATAAAAAACTTACTCTCTAAATATTCAGTTGCTGATATGGTTTGGCTCTGTCCCTATCCAAATCTCACCTTGAATTGTAATAAACCCCATGTGTCAAGGGCAGGGCCAGGTGAAGATAATTTAATCATGGGGGCAGTTTCTCCCATACTGTTCTCATTAAAGTGAATAAGTCTCACGTGATTTAATGGTTTCATAAATGGGAGATACCCTGCACGAGCTTTCTTGCCTGCTGCCATATAAGACATCCCTTTTCTCTTTCTTTTTCTGTCATGATTGCGAGGGAATGTATTATCTTTCTGGGTACACCAGGGGGTGTAGTTTCAAGGGCAAGAACTTCCCAGCACCATGCCCTCCTCCCATCTCTCCATCCAGGAAATTTAACTGTTTCTGTTTAATTTTTGGAGGTGCAGGAAACGACTAAAAGGGCAATCACTCCAGTGGAATTTTAAAGGAACTCCTTTCATTAGCCAGGGGGCTTGGAAAAGGTGGGAATTCTTCTCAGGTTAAAAGTCCCTGTCTCCCTCATCTGGGCAGACTTCCCCCTTTAGGGTCCTCTTCCACTCTTGTGAAAGCTTCTTTTCCCCTCCTGGATTCACTACTTGGGTCCCCTTCCACACTCTTTGTGGAAGCCGTTTTCTCTCTCATCTTTTTCTCCTTTTTCTCTTTCTCTGCCTAAATAAATCACTTTCTATAAACATTTTTTGGGGTCTGGTATTTGCAACATACCATGCCAGCCATGGTCCCCTCTCTCATTCTTGGGAGAGTAAGAGATCAAGAGCCTGGAGTCCACCGGGGAGTGAGCTGAGTGCTCCCCTGCACCCCAAAAACCCACCAACAATTGTGAGGCCTCCCCAGCCATATGGAACTGTGAGTCCATTAAACCTCTTTCATTTATAAATTACCCAGTCTCAAGTATTCCTTTATTAGCAGCATGGGGACAGACTAATATAGTTGGCTTGCATATTAGTCCATTTTCACACTGCTATAAAGAACTACTGAAGACTGGTTAATTTATAAAGAAAAGAGGTTTAATTGACTCACAGTTCCACATGGCTGAGGAGGCCTCAGGAAACTTACAATCATGGCAGATGTCAAAGGGAAAGCAAGTCATATTTCTTCTGGCAGAAGGGAGAGAGAGCAAAGTGTGAAGTGCCACACTTTGCTCTCATGAGAACTTATTGTTTCATTCATCACTTTGGGTGGAAACACAGAGCCAAGCCATAGAATTCTGCCGCTGACCTCTCCCAGAGCCCATGTCCTTTTGGTTTCAAAAACCAATAATGCCTTCCCAACAGTGCCCCAGTCTTAACTCATTCCAGCATTAATCAAAAACTCAACAGACCAATGTCTCATCGGAGACGAGGTAAGTCTCTTCTGCCTATGGACTATAAAATCAAAAACAAGTTAGTTACTTTCAAGATACAATGGGGTACAGGCATTGGGTAAGTGCCCCACTCCAAAAGGAAAAAATTGGTCAAAACAAAGGTACAAAGGCCCCATACAATTTCAAAACACAGCAGGGCATTCATTAAATCTTAGGCTCCAAAATAAAGCTCCTTTGACTCCATGTCTCACATCCAGGGCGCACTTAATGTAAGAGGTAGGGTCCCAAGGCCATGAACAGCTCTGTCCTTGTGGCTCTGCAGGGTGTAGCCCCTGTGACTGGTTTCATGGGCTGGTGTTGAGTGCCTGAGGCTTTTCCAGGTGCATGGTGCAAGCTGTTGGTGGATCTACCATTCTGTGGTCTGGAAGATGGTGGCCTTCTCCTCATAGCTCCGCTAGGCAGTGCCTCAGTGGGGACACTATGTGGGAGCTCTAACCTCACATTTCCCCTTTGCATAGCCCTAGTAGAGATTCTCCATGAAGGCTCCACCTTTGCAGAAGACTTCAGCCTGGATATCAGGCATTTCCATACATCCTCTGAAATCTAGGCAGAGGTTCCTAAACCTCGGTTTTTGCCTCTGTGCACCTGCAGGCTCAAGACCATATGGTATCTGCCAAGGCTTGGGGCTTGCACCCTCTGAATCCACTGCCTGAGATGTACCTTTGTTCCTTTTAGACTCAACTGGGGCTGGAGTGGCCGTGATGTAGGATGCCATGTCTGGAGACTGCACATAACAATGGGGCCCTGGGCTTGGCCCATTAAACCATTTTTCAATAAGACTCCACCCCTGTGATTTGAGGGGCTGCCATGAAGATCTCTGAAATGAAATACCTTGGAGACATTTTCCCCATTGTCTTGGCTACTAACATTTGGCTCTTCATTACCTATGTAAATTTCTGCAGCCAGCTCTAATTTCTCCCAGGATTTTTTTTTCTTTCATACCACATGGCCAAGCTGCAAATTTTTCAAAGTTTTATTCTCTGCTTCCCTTTCAAATATAAGTTCCAAGTTCAGGCCATCTCTTTCTTAAGCCATATGAACATACACTTTTAGAAACAGCCAGGTTACATTTTCAATGCTTTGCTACTTAGAAATTTCTTCTGCTGGATACCCTAAATTATCTCTCTCAAGTTCAAAGTTTCACAGATCTCTAGTGCAGGGGCAAAACACCACCAATCTCTTTGCTAAAGCATAGCAAGAGTGACCTTTACTACAATTCCAAAAAAGTCTAGGTTTTCTAGTTTATGTGCATAAAGGTGTTCCTAGTATCCTTGAATGAACTTTTGTTCTTCTGTGGTGTCAGTTGTAATATCTCTCATTTTGTTTCTAAACGAGCTTATTTGGATCTTCTCTCTTCTTTTCTTGGTTAATCTTGCTAATTGTGTACCAATTTACTTATCGTTTCAAAGAACCAGCTTTTGTTTTATTTTTTGTATTGGTTTTGCTGTTGCTGTTTCAATTTTATTTAGTTCTGCTCTGATCTTGGTTATTACCTTTCTTCTGCTGTGTTTGGGTTTGGTTTGCTCTTGTTTCTCTAGTTCCTTAAGGTGTGACCTTAGATTCTTCATTTGACTTTTTTCAGACTTTTTGAGGTAGGCATTTAAGGGCTATAAACTTTCCTCTTAGAACCACCTTTGCTGTATCCCAGAGGTTTTGATAGATTGTGTCATTATTATTGGTAGGTTCAGATAATTTTTAAATTTCCTTCTTGATTTCATTGTTGAATCAAGAACAGAAATATTTAATTTCCATGTATTTGCGTGGTTTTGAAGATTCCCTTTGAAGTTGATTTCCAGTTTTATTCCACTGTGGTCAGAGAGAGTACTTCATGTAATTTCAATTTTCTTAAGTTTGTTGAGAGTTGTTTTGTGGCCTATCATATGGTCTATCTTGGAGAAAGTGCCATGCACTAATGAATACAGTGTATATTTTATGGTTGCTGGGTAGAATGTTCTGTAAATATCTGTTAAGTCCATTTGTTTTAGGGTATAGTTTAAATCCAGTGTGCTGTCAGTGGAGTACTGAAGTTGCCCACTATTATTGTACTGCTGTCTATCTCATTTCTCATGACAAAGTGCCTAGGAGGTTACCTTTTTGCTATGGATTTCCCAGGTGTTCTTTGAGTTTCTTGTATTTGGATGTTTAGGTCTCTAGCAAGGCCAGGAAAGTTTTCCTTGATTATTTCCCCAAATATGTTTTTAAAACTTTTAGATTTCTCTTTTCCATCAGGAATGCCTATTATTCTTAGGTTTGATCATTTAACATAATTCCAGACTTCTGGGAGTCTTTGTTTATTTTTTAAAATTGTTTTTTTCCTTGTCTATGTCTTTGTTGGATTGGGTTAATTAAAAAATCTTGTCTTCAAGCACTGAAGTTCCTTATGCTTGTTTGATTCTATTGCTGAGACTTTCCAGAACACTGCATTTCTTCAAATGTTTCTTTTTTTCCTGAAGTTGTGTTGTTTTTTATTTATCCTATTTCACTGAAGATTTCTCCTCTAATTTCTTGTATCATTTTTAAATTTCCTGAAATTGAACTTTACCTTTTTCTGGTACCTCCTTGATTAGCTTAATAATTAACCTTCTGAATTCTTTCTCAGGTAAATCAGGGATTTCTTCTTTGTTTGGATCCATTGCTGGTGAGCTAGTGTGATTTTTGGGGGCATTGAAGAAACTTGTCCTGTCATGTTGCCAGAATTGTTTTTCTGGTTCTTTCTCATTTCGGTAGACTATGTCAGAGGGAAGATTTGGTGCTCAAGGATCTGCTGTTTAGATTATTTGGTCCTATGGAGGGTTCCTTTGATGTTGTACTCTTCTCCTTTTCCTAGGGATGTTGCTTCCTGGGAGCTGAGCTAAAGTGATTATTATCTTTCCTTTGGATCTAGCTGCCCAGCAGGGCTATAAGACTCCAGGTGGTTACTGGGGTTTATCTGCTCAGGATCCTGTGATGTGAACTGTCTTCAGGTTTCTCAACTGTGGATACCAGCACCTGTTCTGGTGGAAGTGGCAGGGGAGTGAAAGGGACTCTGTGTGGGAACTTAGTTTTGGTAGTTTAATGCACTATTTTTGTGCTGGTTGACCCCCCACCAGGAGGTGACATTTTTTTATAATTCTTAGACAGAGTTTCCTCTTGTTGGAGTGCAATGCACAATCTCAGCTCACTGAAGCCTCTGCCTCTCAGGTTCAAGCAATTCTCCTGCCTCAGGAATTATAGTCACGTGTCACTGTGCCCAGCTAATTTGTTTGTATTTTTAATAGAGACAGGGTTTTGGCATATTGGCCAGGTTGGACTCGAACTTCTGACCTCAGGTCATCTGCCCAACTTGGCCGCCCCACGTGCTGGGATTACAGGAGTGAGCTATCATGCCTGGCCACTTTCAAGAGGGCATTAGCTGTGGTAGTATAGGGAGGTAGTGGGCAGGGCCCTAGAACTGTCAAGAGAATTTGCCTTTTGTGGCCTGCAGCAGTGACTCACGCCTGTAATCCCATTACTTTGGGAGGCTGAGGCAGGCAGATTGCTTGAATTCAGGAGTTCAAGATCAGCCTGGGCAACATGGTGAAACCCCATCTCTACTAAAATACAAAAAGTTATCCTGGCATAGTGGCATGTGCTTGTAATCCCCACTACTCAGGAGACTGAGGCAGGAGATTCGCTTGAACCTGGGAGGTGGAGGTTACAATGAGCTGAGACTGTACCGCTACACTCCAGCATGGTAGACAGAGCAAGACTCCATCTCCAAAAAAAAGCAAAAAATACCCATTGTTCTCAGCTACCCGGGTGGTTAGGGAAGAAGGAAGGACCATCTGGTTGGAGGAGGATTAGGAATGTCTGAGCTCCGACTCTCCTTGGGTGGAGCTTGTTGTGGCTGCTGTGGGGATGAGGGTATAGTTCCTAGGTCAACAGAATTATGTTCCCAGGGGGACTATAGCTGTGTCATGCAGTTTGTCAGTGAGGTAAGGGAAAACCAGTGGTTACAGGCTCCACCTGTCTCCCATGCAACCCAAAAGATCGGTCTCACTCCCACCGTGCTCCCTAGAACAGCACTGAGTTTGTTTCCCAGCAGTGGGCAAGCAGGGCTGAGAACTTGCTCCAGGGTACAAGCCTCCCAGCTACCAAAGCAAGCAAGGCTTTGCTTTCCTTCTTTCTTGGTCTGTAAAGTCTGCACACCAGATTCATGCCCTCCCCTGTGATACAACCAGGAGACTTCACATATGATTGGAATTGTTACAAAGTTCATCTGGAGGTTTCCTTCTTCCTGTGGTCTTTTCTGAGTTCCTCTGGCAGCCCTTCTGAAGAACCCCTGTGTGACAAGTCATAAATGGCTTCCCTGGGAATCCAAAATTCCACAGGGCTTCTCCTGCTCCTTGTCCACTGTATTTCACTCAGCTCTCTAAATTGAATTGGTTCCAGGTAAGGTCACATCCTTCTCCTGTGATCTAGACCTTCAGGTTCCCCAGTGGGAGTGTGTGTTCAGGGGTGGATGATCCCCCTTTCCCACTTTCACAGCTTGAGCACTCACAGTATTTGAGCTGTCTCCTGGGTCCTGCAGGAGCAATCCACTTCTTTCAGAGTGTCTGTGGATTCTCTTGACTTTCCTGGCATAGTTCTGCAGTAGTTCTGGAGCAAAAGTTCATGATGTAAGTCTCCTACATGCTGCTTTTCTTTTTCAGTTCCATACCTTATTTGTCACCTATGTACTTAACTTCAACATAAACATCCTCTAAGACTTGAGCAAAGAATATTCACTACCCCTCCCATTGCTTCTATTGCCACCTTACCCTTACCACTGGCTGCCACCCATCTTCCTGATTCATAAATCTTCTCTCTGCTTCCTACCTCCACACTGTTTCTACATCTTTCACTATAGTGTTTTTATTTCTTATGTATCCTATATTGCAGCTCCAGTGCCTCATCCCACTGTTTGACCTGAAAGTCTAAAAATGATTTTAAATATTATGTCTTAAAATCATAAAGTTTCCACATGAAAGTAAAAAGAAAGAAAAAAGAGGCTCACAAAATATTGCTGCATTGGCATAGTTGCTATGGAATTTTGTATTTGTTTGTTTATGTGTGAAATAATATAAAAAAATAAAGAGGAGATCACTTAGAATTCTTTCACACTTTATAAATCATGATGCCAGGTTCATATGGAAGACATCACTATTCTATTAGACACAGAAATTTCTGTTCTATTCTGAAGTTGTTTTGTTTCTTCTTCCCCCACTTTAATCTGACTGATCTGGTGACTCTATTTATATATGTGCCTGACAAAATTGCATAGGAAAAAAATGTTCATTAATGGTATTGGTAGAGTAAATAATTTCCCAATACTTCAATGTGTGTGTCGGGGAGCGGGGGAGGAGAGAGAGAGAAAGAGAGAGAAAGAGAGAGAGAGAGACTGTTTCTCATCTGGATGTCTGGATTCCTTATCATTGTGCATTAAAAATTATTTTCAATGGTGGGCATGCTTGTTAAAGTACTTTTTAGTGGGGAGGATCCAAGATGGCTGAATAGAAACAGTTCTGGAGTGCAGATCCCAGCAAGAACAACAGAGGGTGAGTGATCACCACATTTCCAAATGAGTTTACACAGCCGACACACCAGGAGATTCCCCAGCTGGAAAGTGCCATGATTTTCCAGCATGGATGTTTCAACTGGTGCCACAGGTTGGCACACATAAACTCATACAAATCTGGGCAGCCATTTCAACTGGCATGTGGAATGCCTGGGAGACAGAGCTGCCCATTCAACTGAAAGGTAGGGGACTGAGACAGGGAGCCAGGTGATCTGGCTTGGTGGGTACCACCCCCACAAAACAAGCAACCTGAAATGCTCTGCATTGAGATTTGCAGCAAGTGCAGCTGGACATGGGATGGTCCAGCTCAGTGAGGGGAAGGGCATCACCACTACCAAGGCAGTCTGTCAATACCAAGGCAGTTCTAACTGTACCTCTATAAACAACACCTCAAGGAATTTCACACAGCAGCTGGGCAGAGCCCACAGCAGCTCAGCAATGCCTCTGCTGGCAGACAGACTAGACTACCTCTGTGCGGGGAAGGGCATCTATGAAAAAAGGCAGGAACATGACAGGAACTTATAAATAAAGTCCAACCTTCCTATGACAGAGCACCTGGGAAAAGAAGCAGTTATGAGTTCCACTGCAGCAGACTTAAACATACCTCTGCACTGAACAACAGCTCTGCAAAGAACAGTGGAGCTCTCAGCACAGCACTTGAGCTCCAATAAGTGACAGAATGTCTCCTCAAGCAGCTCCCCAACCCCAGTATAACCAAAGAGACACATCATAAAGGAAAGCTCAGGCCGACATCTGGTGGATATCCTTCTGGGACAAAGATAACAGAAGAAGAATTTGGCAGCAACCCTTACTGTTCTGCAGCCACTATAGGTGATCCCCAGGCAAGCAGGGTCTGGAGTGGACCTCCAGCAGTCCTGCAGTAGAGGGGCCAGACTGTTAGAAGGAAAACTAAGAAACAGAAAGAAATAATTTCATCATCAACAAAAAGAGCATCCACTCAGAGACTCCATCCAAAAGTCACCAACTACAAAGGAAACGGGTAGATAAAACCAAGAAGAGGGAATAAACCAGTGTAAAAAGGATGTAAACACAAAAAACCAGAATGCCTCTAGTCCTTCAAGGAATCACAACTCCTCACTAGGGATCAAAGATGGATGGAAAATGAATCTGATGAATTGACAGAAACAGGCTTCAGACAGTGGATAATAACAAAATTTTCCGAGCTAAAGGAACATGTGTTAACCCAATGCAAAGAAACTAAGAACGCTGGAAAAGGTTAGATGAAATGCTAACTAGAATAAACAGCTTAGAGAAGAATATAAAGGATTGATGGAGCTGAAAAACACAGCACAAGAACTTTGCAAAGCGTACACAAGTTTCAATAGCTGAATTAACCAAGAAGAAGAAAGGATATCAGAGATTAAAAATAAACTCAATAAAATAAAAAGAGAAGGCATGATTAGAGAAAAAAGAGTGAAAAAAAATGAACAAAGCCTCCAAGAAATATGAGATTATGTGAAAAGACCCAATCTAGATTTGATAGGTATGCCTGAATGTGACAGAGAGAATGAATCCAAGCTGGAAAACACTCTTCAGGATATTATTCAGGAGAACTTCCCCCAATCTAGCAAGGCAGGCCAACATTCAAGTCCAGGAAATACAGAGAACACCACAAAGATATTCCTCAAGAAGAGCAACCCCAAGGCACATAATCATCAGATTCACCAGGGTTGAAATGAAGGAAAAAATGTTAAGGGCAGCCAGAGAGAGAGGTTGGGTTACTGCAAAGGGAAGCCCATCAGACTCACAGCGGATCTCTCTGCAGAAACTCTACAAGCCAGAAGAGAGTGGGGGCCAACATTCAACATCCTTAAAGAAAAGAACTTTCAACCTAGAATTTCATATCCAGCCAAACTAAGCTTCATAAGTGAAGGAGAAATAAAATCCTTTATGGACAAGCAATTGCTGAGAGATTTCATCACCACCAGGCCTGCCTTACAAGAGCTCCTGAAAGAAGCACTAAACATGAAAAGAAGCAATCAGTACCAGCCACTCCAAAAACATACCAAATGGTAAAGACCATCAACACAAGAAAATGCATTGGAGAAAAATCCAAGATGGCCGATTAGGAGCAGCTCAGGATTGCAGCTCCCAATGAAAGCGAGAAGGGTGAGTGGATGCTGCATTTCCAGACGGATTTTTATTGCCCACAGACCAGGAGATTCCCAGGCAGAGGAACCCCATGGGTCGCCAGCATGGCTGTTTTGACCGGTGAGGCTGTTTTAGCTGGTGCAGCAGTTCTCTGCACAAAATACATGGGTCCAGGTGCCATTTTAACTGGCGATTGGAGCTCCTGGGATAGAGAGTCACCCATTCAACTGATAAATAAGGGGACTGAAACAGGGAGCCAGGTCAGGAGACTCCCGGGTAAAAGAGCACCACGAATCTCAGTGTGGCAGTTTCGGCTGGTGCAGTGGGTCACTGCATGGGAAATCACACAGATCCCAGCACCTTTTCAACAGGCGATGGGAACATCTGGGGCACAGAGTTGCCTGTTCAACTCAAAAAAAAAAGGGCTCTGAGGCAGGGAGCCAGGTGATCAGGCTTGGCTGGTCCTACCCCCACAAACAAAACAGCAATCTGAAACGCTCTGGATTGAGAGATTCACAGCAAACCCAGCTGAACCTGGGACAGTCCAGCTCTGTGGAGAAGGGGTGTCCACCATTACCAAGGCAGTCCACCACTACAGAGGTAGTCCGCCATTGCTGAGGCAGCCCACCATTGCCAAGGCAGTATGCCATTACAGAGAGAGTCCGCTATTATAGAGGTGGGCCACCATTACCGAGGCAGTTTTAACTATACCAGTATAAATGGGACTGCAGGGAAGTTCACATGGCAGCTGGGCAGAGCCCACAGCTGCTCAGCAAAGCTTTTGCAAGCAGACAGTGACTAGGCTGCCTCTTGGCTGGGCAGGGCAGCCCTGGAAAAAAAGCAGCCACACAACAGAAACTCATAAATAAAGCCCTAAATCCCTGGGACAGAGCACCTGGGGAAAAAAATGGGGGGGTTTATGAGTTCTGCTGCAGCAGACTTAAACGTACCTGCCCAGCAGCTCTGAATGAACAACGGAGCTCACACCTCAGCATGTGAGCTCCTATATAGGACAGACTGTCTCCTCAAGCAGCTCCCTGACCCCTGTATATCCAAAGAGTTACCTCATAAAGGAGAGCTCAGACTGACATTTGGTGGGTATCCTTCTGAGACAAAGATAGCAGAAGAAGAAACTGACAGCAACCCTTATTGTTCTGCAGCAGCTGCAGGTGATCCCCAGGCAAGCAGAGCCTGGAGTGGACCTCAGCAGT
>PVKP010024431.1:0-34999 GCA_004027715.1 Plecturocebus donacophilus | reverse complement strand
TGTCCTTTGTAGGGACATGGATGAACCTGGAAACCATCATTCTCAGCAAACTGACACAAGAACACAAAATCAAACACCGCATGTTCTCACTCATAGGCGGGTGTTGAACAATGAGAACACATGGACACAGGGAGGGGAGCACTATACGCTGGGGTATGTTGGGGGAAAATAGGGGAGGGACAGTGGGGGGGGAGGGACAATGAGGGGTGGGGAGTTGCGGGGAGATAGCATGGGGAGAAATGCCAGATATAGGTGAAGGGGAGGAAGGCAACAAATTACACTGCCACATGTGTACCTATGCAACAATATTGTATTTTCTTCACATGTACCCCAAAACCTAAAATGCAATAAAAATAAATAAAATAAATAAATAAATAAAGAAAGAAAAAAGCCACTGGGGGGGAAAAAATAACCAGCTAACATTATGACAGGATCAAATCCAGACATATCAATACTAAATGTAAATGGGCTAAATATCCCAATTAAAAGACACAGAATTGCAAGCTCAATAAAGAGCCAAGACCCATTGGTATGTTGTCTTCAAGCGATCCATCTCACGTGCAATGACATACATACGCTCTAAATAAAGGGATGGAGAAAAGTTTACCAAGCAAAGAGAAAACAGAAAAAAGCAGCAGTTGTAATCCCGATTTCTGACAAAACAGACTTCAAACCAGCAAAGATTTAAAAAAAGGCAAGGAAGGGTATTACATAATAATAGTAAAAAGTTCTATTGAACAAGAAGATCTAACTATCCTAAATATATGTGCACCTAACACAGGAGCACTCATATTTATAAAGCAAGCTCTTAGAGACCTTCAAAGAGGCTTAGACTCCCACAGAATAATAATGAGAGATTTGAACACCTCACTGACATTATTAAACAGATCTTTGAGACAAAATTAACAAAGATATTCAAGACATGAACTCAGCAATGGATTAAATAAACCTGATATACACAGAACTCTCCACCCAAAACAACAGAATATATATTCTTCTCATCACTACATGGCACATACTCTAAAATTGATTGCATTAATTATAAGCAAAGCACTCCTCAGCAAATGCAAAAAAACTGAAATCATAACAAAAAATACCTTGGACCACGCTGCAAACAAGTTAGAAATCAAGACTAAGGCTCAAGACCATACAATTACATGGAAATTGAATAACCTTCTCCTGAATGACTTTGGGTAAAAAATGAAATTAAGGCAAAAATCAAGAAGTTCTTTGAAATTAGTGAGAACAAAGACACAACATGCCAGAATCTCTGGGACACAGCGAAGGCACTGTTAAGACACATATAGCACTAAATGTCCACATAAAAAAGTTAGAAAGATTTCAAGTTAACCTAACATCACAACTAAAAGAGCTAGAGAATCAAAAGCAAACAGGAGGCGGCTCCAAGATGGCCGAGAGGAGGCAACACCAGAATGCAGCTCCCAGCAAATGAGATACAGAGGGCTAGAGGACTTCACAATTCCAAGTGAGGTGCCGGATTCATTTCAGGGGGACGGGGAGGACTCTGAAAATAGCCCAGGGAAGGAGCCAAAGCAGGATGAGAGCCGCCCAGGGAGAATGAACCAAGACAGGGTGGGGCATGTCCCCACCTGGAACATGCAGCTGGCTCGAAGGGTAGGGGGACATCACCTTCTTGGTGCTCTGATTTGGATCCTGTGCTTACCTCATCCCTCATGCAACCCATAGTCCACGAGAGCCCCACCAGACTGAGGGGCACCATGGGTTGTCGATGCAAATCTGAGTGACGGCTCCCACCTTGTGCTATAAGTTGTCGGCTAGACCTGGGGTGGACGTTTGGACTAACACTAGTGGGACGAGACAACCTGTCCCACAGAAAGAGGCAGAGTTGAAAGCAGGGAAACAGGTCATAAGGCCTGGCAGGCCCCACCCCACACAAAACTCAAACTGAAGCCCACGCACCAGAGACCTTGGCAGTGAATACACCAGTTTCACCTCAACCAGGAAGATCGAGCTCAGGGAAGGAGAGACACCATTGGGAAGTCGGGGCTAATTTCACTTGCAAACAAACCCCAGGGGAAGACCACCCACCCAGCAACCTGACTGAATCTGAGGCAGCCCAGCAGTGCCTCTACAGGCCACAAAAGATATAGCTCCAACTGCAACAGAAAGGATGTCCATTCAGAGATTTCTCTCAAAATCACCAACTTCAAAGATCAAAGGAAGATAAATCCACAAAGATGGGAAAAAAACCAATGCAAAAAGGATGAAACCTTCAAAGACCAGAACACCTCTTCCCCTCCCAGGGATCACAACTCCTCACTATCAAGGGAATAAACTAAGACAGAAAAAGACTTTGACGAATTGACAGAAGCAGGCTTTAGAAGGTGGATAATAACAAACTTTTCTGAGTTAAAAGACCATGTTCCAACCCAATGCAAAGAAACTAAGAACCTTGAAAAAAGGTTAGACAAAATGCTAACTAGAATAACCAGCTTAGAGAAGAAGATAAATGACTTGATGGAGCTGAAAAACACAGCACAAGAACTTCATGAGGCATGCACAAGTTTCAACAGCCAAATTGATCAAGCAGAAGAAAAGATATCAGAGATAGAAGATCAAATCAATGAAATAAAATGAGAAGGCAAGAGTAGAGGAAAAAGAGTGAAAAGAAATGAACAAAGCCTCCAAGAAAAATAGGATTATGTGAAAAGACCTAATCTACGCTTGATCAGCATACCTGAATGTGATGGGGAGAATGAATTCAAGCTGGAAAACACTCTTCAGGATACTATCCAAGAGAACTTCCCCAACCTAACAAGGCAGGCCAACATTCAAATTTAGGAAATACAGAGAACACCACAAAGATATTCCTCAAGAAGAGCAACCCCAAGGCACATAATCGTCAGATTCACCAGGGTGGAAATGAAGAAAAAAATCCTAAGGGCAGCCAGAGAAAGGTCGAGTCACCCACAAAGGAAAGACCATCAGACTCACAGTGGATCTCTCAGCAGAAACTCTACAAGCTAGAAGGGAGTGGGGGCCAATATTCAACATCCTTAAAGAAAAGAACTTTCAACCCAAAATTTCTTTTTTATTTTATTTTTATTTTTATTTTTTAATTCTACTCTTAGGTCATGAATAAATGAGTCAACCCAGAATTTCATGTCCGGCCAAACTAAGCTTCATAAATAAAGGAGAAATAAAATCCTTTTTGAACAAGCAATTGCTGAGAGATTTTGTTGCTACAAGACCTACCTTACAAGAACTCCTGAAGGAAGTACTAAACATGGAAAGAACAACCAGTACCAGCCACTGCAAAAACGTACCAAATGGTAAAGAACAATGACACAATGAAAAAACCATATCAACTAACGGGCAAAACAATCAGTCAGTAACAAAATGGCAGGCTCAAATTCAAACATAACAATATTAACGTTGAATGTAAATGGCCTAAATGCCCCACTCAAAAGACACAGACTGGTAAACTGGATAAAAAGTCAAGACCCAACGAATCTTGTGTCTGTGTCTTGTTATCCAGTTTGCCAGTCTGCTTTTTATTAAGGAGACCCATCTCATGTGCAAAGACTCACATAGACTCAAAATAAAGGGATGGAAGAAGATCTACCAAACAAATGGAGAGCAAAAATAAAGCAGGGGTAGCAATCCTAGTTTCTGATAAAATGGACTTTAAATCAACAAAGATCAAAAGAGACAAAGAAGGGCATTACATAATAGTAAAAGGATCAATGCAACAAGAAGAGCTAACTATCCTAAATATATATGCACCCAATGCAGGAGCACCCAGATACATAAAGCAAGTTCTTAATGACATACAAAGACACTTAGACTCCCGCACAATACTAGTAGGAGACTTTAACACTCCACTGACAATACTGGACAGATTGACAAGACAGAAAGTCAATAAGGATATCCAGGACTTGAACGCAGATCTGGACCAAGTGGACCTAATAGACATTTACAGAACACTCCACAACAAAACCACAGAATATACATTCTTCTCAGCACCACATCACACTTACTCTAAAATTGACCACATAATTGGAAGTAAACCACTCCTCAGCAAATGCAAAAGAACAGAAATCAAAACAAACAGTCTCTCAGACTACAACACAATCAAATTAGAACTCAGGATTAAGAAAAGCACCCCAAACTGTACAATCACATGGAAACTGAAAAACTCGCTCCTGAATAATGAATGGATAAACAATGAAATGAAGGCAGAAATAAAAATGTTCTTCGAAACTAATGAGAATGAAGACACAACATACCAGGATCTATAGGACACATTTAAAGCAGGGTCTAGGGGGAAATTTATAGCAATAAATGCCCACATGAGAAACAAGGAAAGATCTAAAATCGACACCCTATCATCAAAATTGAAAGAGCTAGAGGAGCAAGATCAAAGAAACTCAAAAGCAAGCAGAAGACAAGAAATAACTAAGATCAGAGCAGAACTGAAGGAGCTAGAGACACAAAAAACGCTTCAAAAAAATCAATAAATCCAGGAGCTGGTTTTTTGAAAAGATCAACAAAATAGACAGACTGCTCTATAGACTAATACAAAAGAAAAGAGAGAAGAATTGAATAGGTACAATAAAAAATGATAAAGGGAAGATCACCACCAATTCCATGGAAATACAAACTACCATCAGAGATTACTACAAACAGCTCTATACACATAAATCAGTAAATCTGGAAGAAATGGATAAATTCCTGAGCTCTTGCACATTCCCAAGACTAAGCCAGGAAGAAGCTGAAACCCTGAGTAGAGCAATAACAAGGTCTGAAGTTGAGGCAGCAATCAATAGCCTACCAACCAAAAAAAGTCCAGGTCCAGATGGGTTCACAGCAGAATTCTACCAGACGTACAAAGAGGAGTTGGTACCATTCCTGTTCAAACTATTCCAAACAATACAAAAAGAGGGAATCCTCCCTAACTCTTTCTATGAGACCAATATCCTGATACCAAAGCCTGGCAGAGACACAACTGAAAAAGAAAACTACAGGCCAATATCCATGATGAATATTGATGCAAAAATCTTCAAAAAATACTGGCAAACCAAATCCAACAGCACATCAAAAAGCTTAGCCACCACGATCAAGTAGGCTTCATCCCGGGGATGCAAGGCTGGTTCAACATATGCGAATCTATAAACGGGATCCACCACATAAGCAGAACCAAAGACAAAAATGCTATGATTATCTCAATAGATGCAAAGACGGCCTTTGACAAAATTCAACAGCACTTTATGCTAAAAAGTCTCAATAAACTAGGTATTGATGGAATGTATCTCAAAATAATAAAAGCTATTTATGAGAAACCCACAGCCAATATCATACTAAATGGACAAAAACTAGAAGCATTCAGTTTAAAAACTGGCACTAGACAAGGATGTCCTTTCTCACCAGTCCTATTCAATATAGTATTGGAAGTTCTAGCCAGAGTAATTAGGCCAGAAAAAGAAATAAACGGCATTCAATTAGGAAAAGAAGAAGTCAAATTGTTCCTATTTGCAGATGACATGATGGTATGCTTAGAAGACCTCATCATCTCAGCCCCAAACCTCCTTAAGCTGATAAGCAACTTGAGCAAAGTCTCAGGATACAAAAATCAATTTGCAGAAATGACAAGCATTCTTATACAACAACAGACAAAGAGCCAAATCATGAGCAAACTCTCATTTACAATTGCTACAAAGAGAATAAAATACCTAGGAATACAACTCACAAAGGATGTAAAAGATCTCTTCAAGGAGAACTATAAATCACTGCTCAAGGAAATAGGAGAGGACACAAACAGACGGAAAAACATTCCATGCTCATGGTTTGGAAGAATCAATATTGTGAAAATGGCCATACTGCCTGAAGTAATTTATAGATTCAATGCTATCCCCACCAAGCTACCATTGACCTTCACAGAATTGGAAAAAAGCACTTTAAACTTCATATGGAACCAAAAGAGAGCCCGCATAGCCAAGACAATCCTAAGCAAAAAGAACAAAGCTGGAGGCATCATGCTACTTGACTTCAAACTATACTACAAGGCTACAGTAATCAAAACAGCATGGTATTGGTACCAAAACAGAAATATAGAGCAATGGAACAGAACAGAAGCCTCAGAAACAACACCACACATCTACAACTATCTGATCTTCGACAAACTTGACAAAAACAAGCAATGGGGAAAGGATTCCCTGTTTAATAAATGGTGTTGGGAAAACTGGCTAGCCATATGCAGGAAGCTGAAACTGGATCCCTTCCTTATACCTTATATAAAAATTAACTCCTGATGGATTAAAGATTTAAACATAAGACCTAACACCATAGAAACCCTACAAGAAAACCTAAGCAACACCATCAAGGACATAGGCATAGGCAAGGACTTCATGACTAAAACACCAAAAGCATTGGCAACAAAAGCCAAAATAGACAAATGGGACTCTAATTAAACTTAAGAGCTTCTGCACAGCAAAAGAAACAATCATTCGAGTGAACTGGCAACCAACAGAATGGGAAAAAATTTTTACAATCTACCTGTTTGACAAAGGGCTAATATCCACAGTCTACAAAGAACTAAATCAGTTTTACCAGAAAAAAACAAATCAACCCATTCAAAAGTGGGAAAAGGACATGATCAGACACTTTTCAAAAGAAGACATATATGCGGCAAACAAGGACGTGAAAAAATGCTCATTGTCATTGGTTATTAGAGAAATGCAAATCAAAACCACATTGAGATACCATTCTCATTCTGGTGAGAATGGCAATCATCAAAAAATCTGGAGACAACAGATGCTGGAGAGGATTTGGAGAAATAGGAACACTTTTACACTGTTGGTGGAAGTGTAAAGTAGTTCAACCATTATGGAAGACAGTGTGGTGATTCCTCAAGGACCTAGAAATAGAAATTCCATTTGACCCAGCAATCCCATTACTGGGTATATACCCAAAGGATTAGAAATCATTCTATTAGAAAGACACATGCACACATATGTTCATAGCGGCACTGTTTACAATAGCAAAGACCTGGAACCAACCCAAATGCCCATCGATGACAGACTGGACAAAGAAAATGTGGCACATATACACCACGGAATACTATGCAGCCATAAAAAATGACGAGTTCATGTCCTTTGTAGAGACATGGATGAATCTAGAAACCATCCTTCTCAGCCAAGTGACACAAGAACAGAAAACCAAATACCACATGTTTTCACTCACAGGCAGGTGATAAACAGTGAGAACACTTGGGCACAGGGAAGAGAACAACAGTCACTGGGCTAGGTGGGGGGTGGAGGGGAAAGGAGGGGAGGGACAGCATGGGGGCAGGGAGGAAGGGGAGGGATAACAGCAGGAGAAATGCCTGATGTAGGCAATGGGTAGGGGGGCAGGGGGATGGAGACAGCAAACAAGCATGCCATGTATGTACCTATGCAACAATCCTGCAGGATGCTTGATGTGCACATGTACACCAGAGCCCAAAATACAATTTAAAAAAATTAAACAAAAAAAACGCAAACTAATCCCAAAGCTAGCATAAGACAAGAAATAACCAAAATCAGAGGTAAACTGAAGGAGATAGAGACATGGAATTTAAAAGGTCGATGAATCTAGGAGTCATTTTTTCGAAAAAAATTAATTGACCACTAGCTAAACCAATAAAGAATAAATGAGAAAAGACTCAAATAAACACAAACAGAAATGACAAAGGAGATAATACCATTGAACCCACAGAAATACAAACAACCATCAGAGAATATTATGAACACCCCTATGCAAATAAACCAGAAAATCTAGAAGAAATGATTAAATTCTCGGACACACACACCTTCCCAAGACTGAACCAGGAAGAAATTGAATCCCTGAACAGACCAATAATGAGCTCTGTAATTGAGGCAGTAATAAATAGCCTACCAACCAAAAAAAGCCCAGGCCAGAGAGACTCACAGCTGATTCCTACGAGATGTACAAAGAAGAGCTGGTACCGTGCCTACTGAAACTATTCCAAAAAAACAGGGAGGAGGGATTCCTCTCTAACTCATTCTACAAGGCTAGCATTATCTGAATACCAAAACCTGGCAGAGATAATATCAAAAAAAAAAAAAAAAAGGAAACCTTTAGGCCAATATCCTTGACAAACATTGATGCAGAAATCCTTAATACAATATCAGCAAACCAAATCCAGCAGTACATCCAAAAGCTTATCCACCATGATCAAATAGATTTTATCCCTGGGATGCAAGGTTGGTTCAACAGACACAAATCCATCAATGTTTCATCACATAAACAGAACTAAAGACAAAAACTACATGATTATCACAATAGATGCAGAAAAGATTTTCAATAAAATTTAACACCGCTTCATGCTAAAAAAAAAAAACTCGATAAACTAGGTATCGAAGAAACGTACCTAAAAATAATAAGAGCTATCTATGACAAACCCACAGCCAATATAATACTGAATGGGCAAAAGCTGGAAGCATCCCCCTTGAAAACAGTCACAACACAAGGATGTCGTCTCTTGACTCCTATTCATCATACTATTGGACGTCCTGGCCAGAGCAATCAGGCAAGAGAAAGAAATAAAGCACATTAAAATTGGTAAAGAGGAAGTCAGACTATCCCTGTTTGCAGATGACATGATGCAGTATTTAGAAAACCCCACAGTCACAGCCCAAAAGCTTTTTAAGCTGATGTACAACTTTGGCAAAGTCCCAGGATACAAAATCAATGTACAAAAATCAGTAGCATTCCTATACACCAAAAACAGGCAAGCTGAGAGCCAAATCAGGAATGCAATCTCATTCACAATTGCCACAAAAGAATAAAATACCTAGGAATACAGCTAACCAAGGAGGTGAAAGTTCTCTACAAGGAGAACTACCAAGCACTGCTGAAAGAAATCATAGGCCACGAACAAATGGAAACACATCCAATGCTCATGGATAGATAGAAGCAATACTGCGAAAATGACCATACTGCCAAAAGTGATCTACAAATGCAATGCAATTCTCCTAACAATATCTTCATTGTTTTTCACAGAAGTAGGAAAACCAAACCTAAAATTCATATGGAACCATAAAAGAGCCCACATAGTCAAAGCAAGACTAAGCAAAAAGAACACATCTGGAGGCCTCACATTACCTGACTTCAAACTGTAAGGCTACAGTCAGCAAAACAGCATGGTGCTGGTATAAAAATAGGCACATAAATTAATGGAACAGAACAGAGAAACCAGAAATAAAGCCAAATACAGACAACTGATCTTTGAAAATGCAAACAAAAACATAAAGTAGGGAAGGGATACGCTATTGAACAAATGCTTCTGGGATAACTGGCAAGCCACATGTTGGAAGATGTAATTGGATCCCCATTTCTCACCTTATACAAAATATCAACTCAAGATGAATCAAGGACATGAAACTATAAAAATTCTAGAAGATAACATCAGAAAAACCCTTCTACACATTGGCTTAGGCAAAGACTACATGACAAAAAACCCAAAAGCAAATGCAACAAAAACAAAGTTAAATACATGGGACTTAATTAAAGAGCTTTTGCATGGCAAAAGGAACAGTCAGCAAACAGACAACCCACAGAGTGGGAGAAAATCTTCACAAACTGTGCATCTGACAAAGGACTGATATCCAGAATTTACAAGGAACTAAAAAAAAATCAGTCCCCCAAAAACCAAAGAATCCCATCAAAAAATAGGCTAAGCATATGAATAGTCATATCTTCAAAAGAAGATATACAAACAGCCAACAAACATATGAAAAATGCTCAACATTACAAATTATCAGGGAAATGAAAATCAAAACCACAAGGTGATACTGCCTCACTCCTGCAAGAATGGCCACAGTTAAAAAATCAAAAATTAATGGATGTTGGTGTGGATGTGGTGAAAAGGGAACACTGTTACAGTGCTGGTGGGAATGTCAACTAGTACAACCACTATGGAAGAATATGGAGTTTTCTTAAAGAAGTAAAAGTAGATCTACCATTTGATCCAGCAATCCCACTACTGGTTATCTACCCAGAGGAAAAGAAGACATATGAAAAAAAAAAAAACAAAACAACTTACACATGCATGTTTATAGAAGCACAATTGGCAATTGCAAAAATATGGAACCAGCCCAAATGTCCTTCAGTCAATAAGTAGATAAAGAAAATGTGGTATATTTATACATACACACACACACACACACACAAACACACACACCCCATGGAATACTACTCAGCCATAAAAAGGAATGAAATAATGGCATTCACAGCAATCTGGATGGAGTTGGAGACCATTATTCTAAGTGAAGCAACTCGGGAATGGAAAGTTAAACATGGTATATTCTCCCTTATAAGTGGGAGCTAAGCTATGAGGATGCACAGATATCTGAATGATACAATGGACTTTGGGGATTTGGGGGGAAGTGTGGGAGAGGGGTGAGGGATCAAAGGACTACAAATAACGTGCAGTGTATACTGCTTGGGTGATGGGTACACCAAAATCTCAGAAATCATTACTGGAACAAAAGCAAAAACTGACAAATTTGATCTAATTAAACTGAAGAGCTTCTGAACAGCAAAGGAAACTATCAACAGAGTGAATAGGCAACCTACAGAACGGGAGAAAATTTTTGCAAACCATGCATCTGACAAAGGTATAATATCCACATCTATAAGGAACTTAAAATTATAAGAAAACGACCAACTCCATGAAAGAGTGGGCAAAGGATATGAGCAGACATTTTTCAAAAGAAGACATATATGCAGCTAAAAATCATTTGAAAAAAAAAAGCTCAACATCATTGATGATTAGAGAAATGTAAATCAAAACTAGAATGAGATGCCATCTCACATGAATCAGAATGGCTATCATTAAAAACTAAAAAAATAACATGCTGGCAAGGTTGTGGAGGAAAAGGAACACTTATATGCTTATATACTGTTGGTGGGAGTATAAATTAGTTCAACCATGTGGAAGACAGTGTGGTGATTCCTCAAAGACCTCAAGACAGAAATACATTTGACCCAGCAATCCCATTAGGGGTTATATACGCAAAAGGAAATAAATTATTCTATTATAAAGACACATGCCGGGTTTTGGTATCAGGATGATGTTGGTCTCATACCCAAAGTAATTTATATTTTCAACGCCATTTCCATCTAGCTACCTATGACTCTCTTTACAGAACTGGAAAAAAACACCTTAAACTTCATATGGAACCAAAAAAGAGCCTGCATAGCCAAGTAAATTCGAAGCAAAAAGAACAAAGCTGGAGGCATCACACTACTTGACTTCAAACTATATTACAAAGCTACATTAATCAAAACAGCATGGTACTGGTACCAAAACAGAGATACAGACCAATGGAACAGAACAGAGGCCTCGGAAGCAATGCCACACATCTACAATCATCTGATCTTTGGCAAACCTGACAAAAACAAGCAATGAAGAAAGGATTCCCTGTTTAATAAATGGTGCTGGGAAAACTGACTAGCAGTGTGCAGAAAGCAGAAACTGGACCCCTTCCTGACACCTTACACTAAAATTAATTCCAGATGGATTAAAGATTTAAACACAAGACCTAACACCATAAAAACCCTAGAAGAAAACCTAGGCATAAACATTGAGGACATAGGCATAGGCAAGGACTTCATGACTAAAACACCAAAAGCATTGGCAACGAAAGCCAAACTAGACAAATGGGATCTAATTAAACTCCAGAGCTTCTGTACAGCAAAAGAAACAATCATTAGAGTGAACCGGCAACCAACAGAATGGGAAAAAATTTTTGCAATCTACCCATCTGACAAGGGGCTAATATCCAGAATCTACAAAGAACTAAAACAGATTTACAAGAAAAAAACAAACAAACCCATTCAAAAGTGGGTGAAGGACACGAACAGACACTTTTATAAAGACGTATATGAGGCCAACAAACATGAAAAAATGCTCATCATCCCTGGTCATTAGAGAAATGCTAATCAAAACCACATTGAGATACTATCTCACGCCAGTTAGAATGGTGATCATTAAAAAAATCTGGAGACAACAGATGCTGGAGAGGATGTGGAGAAATAGGAACATTTTCACACTGTTGGTGGGAGTGTAAATTAGTTCAACCATTGTAGTAGACAGTGTGGTGATTCCTCAAGGACCTAGAAATAGAAATTCCATTTGACCCAGCAATCCCATTACTGGGTATATATCCAAAGGATTATAAATCGTTCTATTATAAAGACACATGTACACGTATGTTCATTGTGGCACTGTTTACAATAGCAAAGACCTGGAACCAACCCAAATGTCCATCGATGATAGACTGGACAAGGAAAATGTGGCACATATACACCATGGAATACTATGCAGCCATAAAAAAACAATGAATTCGTGTCCTTTGTAGGGACATGGATGAATCTGAAAACCATCATTCTTAGCAAACTGACACAAGAACAGAAAATCAGACATCTCATATTATCACTCATAGGCGGGTATTAAACCATGAGAACACATGGACACAGGGAGGGAAGCATCACACACTGGGGTCTGTTTGGGGTACTAGGGGAGGGACAGTGGTGGGGTAGGGAGTTGGGGAGGGATAACATAGGGAGAAATGCCAGATATAGGTGATGAGGGGATGAAGGCAGCAAACCACATTGCCATGTATGTACCTATGCAACAATCCTGCACGTTCTGCACATGTACCCCAGAACCTAAAGTGCAATATATATATATATATATAAAAGACATATGCATGCGTTATGTTCACTGCAGTGCTATTCACAATAGCAAAGACATGGAACCAACCTAAATGTCCATCAGTGATAGACTAGATCAAGAAAATGTAGTACCTATACACCATGGAATACTATGCAGCCATAAAAAAGAATGAGATCATGTCCTTTGCAGTAAAATAGATGGAGACGGAGGCCATTATCCTAAGCAAACTAATGCAGGAACAGAAAACCAAAATATCACATGATCTCATTTATAAGTGGGAGCTAAATGATGACAACACATGGACACATAGTGGGGAATGATATACACTGGGGCTCACACCTGTAATCTCAGCACTTTGGGAGGCTGAGGCAGGAGGATCACCTGAGGTCAGGAGTTTAAGACCAGCCTGGCCGACATGGTGAAACCCCATCTCTACTAAAAATACAAAAATTAGTTGGGCATGGTTGCAGGTACCTGTATTCCCAGCTATACGGGAGGCTGAGGCAGGAGAATCGCTTGAACCCAGGAGGCAGAGGTTGCAGTCAGCTGAGATTCTACCACTACACTCCAGCCTGGGTGACAGAGTGAGACTCTGTCTCAAAACAAAACAAAACAAAACAAAACAAAACAAAACAAAACAAACCACACTGGGGCTTGTTGGAAGGTGGAGGGTGGAGGGTGGCAGAAGGGAAAGGATTAGGCAAAATAACTCTTGGGTACTAGGTTTAATACCTGAGTGATGAAATAATCTACACAATAAACCCCCATGACTCAAGTTTGCCTAACAAACCTGCACATCTACTAACCCTGACCATAAAATAAAATTAACAAAACAGCAGTTATTATCTCACAGATTAGGGTAAGCAAACTGTGACCTACAGGCCAAATCTGCCCTACAGTGTATTTCTGTGTGACTCTTGAACTAAGAATTGTTTTTATATTTGAAAGTGTTGTGAAAAAGCACCAATAACAAAAAAAGAGAGAAGAGTATGCAACAAAGACTGTACATGGCCTGCAAAACCTAAAATAATTATTACTGGACCTTTTGCAGAAAATATTTGCTGACTATTGTCATTCACTATGGAAGACACTATTACAATTTCTTTTGGCTTCCACTGTTGCTATCAGTTAGCTGTCATTTTATTGAGTTTAGTTGTCATTCTCCTAAGTATAATCTTTTTTGCTAATTTTAAGAGCTTTTCTCTGATTTGGGTGTTTCATACTTTCACTACAACATGTCTAAGTCTGGATTATGATTTTGAATTTAACCTGCTTAGAACTTAGTGAACATCCTAAATTGGATGCTATTCATCAATTTTTGGAAATTCTGTCATTCTCTCTTTAAATATTGCCTTTCCCCCATTTTGTCTCTCTGGAACTCCAATTAAACACATGATAGACCTTCTCATTCTATCCTGCATGTTTCTTAACCTAGACTGTTTTCTATCTCTTTGTTTTCTGTTTTACATTCTGTATAATTTATTTCAATTCTTCATTCTCTCTTCATCTGTGTCCAGTCTATTTAATCTACTGAGTTTCAAATTTTAATGATTATATTTTTCATTTATATCTATCTATTTGGTTCTTTTTCAGATGTGTCTGGTCACATTTGATGGTCTCCTATACATTCATCATACCTTAAGGGCCTTATTTTATTTAACTATATTATGCCAATTATTTAATAGTCTGTTATCTGATAATTTCTGTTGTATTTGTATATCTGCTTCTGTAGTTTGCTATTTATTTCTGCTTAGTCACTTATAATGGCTTATTTCTTCATAAACTGTGTGATATTTTATTATGAATTAACATTCATGGGAACTTTGTGGGAATTATTTGAAGCTTCTGTTTAAATAAATTCTTCAAAATATGATTTGCATTATATCTACGAGGTGCTTGGAAAGCAGTACCAATGTGGGACATGTTTAAAGTTTTAGATATCTTTGTGGATTTTTCAGGCCACATAAGCAGTGGGAATTCTAGTCTCAATCTTTTTTAAGTGTGCACTTGTGATTAGGAAATCTCAGTGGAGAATTTTTTTTTTCTTACTACAATCAGCACCAACGCTGAGACAGGCTAGTATTTTCAATGCTCCATCTGCAAGGATTCGTTTTCCTAGTTCAACCAATATGCCTGTGACACTTTGCAAATCTTGGCTTTATTTGGGGATCTCCCATCTGACCTCCCACCTTTCTCGGGTCTCTAGTTTTATCTCCTGCTCCCAAACTTGAGTGACCCATTAAAACTGAACTAAAGGCCAACAAAGATCAGCAGATATACCCAGACAAATGCCAAATAGTAGTTCACCACCCCTAGTTTACTGCTCTATATTTGTGATGTCTTATTATTTGTAGCTTTCAGGTATGTAATTTAATTTTGGGCCAGTTCAACCATGTATTTAAAAGGGTATTTTTAAAAGACTTCATCTATACTGGGAGAGTCTCTGTAGATCTATAATCTGCTATAATGCCAATTATATCCTTCCTATCCTCTGTGAAGGAGGGCACACAAAGATCTCCCTTGATCTTCAGTTTTGCATAATGATAGAATACCACGAAGGCATTTTTCTGTAGGATATAACATGCCTTATACATTAATTTCAGAATGAGGAGAAAACAGGGCAATCAATAGCTTACTAGGGTCTTTAAGTTTCAGTGCTTTTCAAACTTTAGTATGCATCAGAATCATCTTGACTTCATGTTAAAATACATATTGCTGCCTCTCCCTCCACATTTTAGAGTTTTAGATTCAGTAGATATGGGATGTGACTGAGAATCTGCATTTCTAACAAGTTTCCAGATGATAAGGATGCCACTGGGCCAAGGAGAGAATCACTGTGTTGGAGTATAGGAACCCAGTTCATTTATCATTCTTTGTCTTCATTTTCCAGTTATATAAAAGGGAAAAACAAAAGTTCCTGGAACAGACAAACAAGTGGAAAGATGTTACTGAAACCTTTTTATTTGATAGAGTCACAAGATTTACATCATTGTATATCCACTGAGGATTTTCTCTTCCAAGTGGGATGTGATGCCAATGTATACAAGGCACAGTGGTTTTGAATCTAATCAAGAAATACATGAGAACTGAAAAAGAACAGATATATTCACATAGGTGAATATATCCAATCATTGTTGGCATAAGTTATAATGTGTGTGATTAAATTGCCTTTATTTCATTGCTCTTTCAATGGAACCTGGTTAAATTTAGTTAGGACATATTGGTAAAATACAGAAAATTTTAAATGCATAAGCACAAAAAAGAAAAGTAATAGTTACAGTGAGAAGCTATGAAGGAAGAAATTGAACAGAGTGAGAAGGCCTGATTTCTACTTACTTTCATCTGAGAGTGCCAATCATTCAAAAGATATCCTATTTGCTTCAGGAAAAGTTATAAACTGACATAGAGGGATGTCAAGCATTCCTTTATTCAAAAAACACAGTTTTTAGGTACTTACTATGGGCCTGGTACTATGCTGAGGTTTGAGCATAAAAACGGAATATGGCATAGTCTCAGCCCTCAAGAAGTCTATAGTATGGAGTTTATAGCAAAACATATTACAACCTTATTGACGTATGAGGAGGTTATAAAAAAGAGCCAAAAATACATAGTAAAAAAGTATTATAAACATGCTGATATACACACATGCATGTGTGTGCATGTGCATATGCAAACAAGCCAACACACACACACACACACACACACACACACACACACCCTTGATCTAGATTTTGTGATGTTTTGGTGTAAGCGTTTGAAAATTTACAATCTGCTATCATTTATTTGTCATTCTAAATAAATTTTACTTTTATAACCACCCTCCAAAAGAAGTTTATAGCCTATTTGGGGTAGTCAGACATATAAAAAAATAAGATTTTACAGGGGCTAAGATGGAAATGTGTATAGGGAGCAGTGGGGGCACAAATAATAGAGGAGTGTAAAACAATACTTGTTCAGAACCTTTATGGGGTAGAATGATAAACTGGAGAAGAGCATTCCAAGCATAAAATGTAGTATGTGCAAAAGCATAAAGGCATAAAACAGCATGATACATCCAGGAACTAATTCAATGTGGCTAGAGAATACAAATGAGATTTTCCAGAGATGATTATGGAAAGTTAGGCAGTGACCAGATAATGGAGGGCTTTGGATGCCATTCTATAGATTACATTTTATCATTTAAGGAATAGAAGCCATGGAAGCATTTTAAGGAGGAATAATGTGATCCCTACCAATGACTATGGAATATATATTGGAAGCAGGTGAGACTGTAGGTAGGCAAACAGTTGATCTTGGTGATATAAGAATCCGTGAAATAAGGCAGTAGTAGTAAGGACGGAAACAGAGCATGTATGCAAGAGATGTTATAAGGGTAGGCTGCACAGAAGTTGATTCCTGATTGGATTAAATGAGTCAGAGAAAGGTAAAAGCTAAGGGTAACTGCTATGTTTCTGCATTGGATAAGCAGCCTCTGAACCAAAGGGAATTTGAGAAAATGACAGAGGCTCAAACCATTCCTGCTTTTTTGGACCTTGTAAAAGGGCAAAAAGTCCAGTTTCCCAGGTATCCTCTGAACCAGACCAACTCTACTAACAAACCACAGAGGCGCTGTACATTGTCATCTGTGCTTCAGAGTATAAAGCCACAACTATATGTGTGGAATCAAAAGAACAAGAAGGTACTGGTCATCTGTTTTAAGGATTTCTTAACAATCAATGGGACTCATCACATGACAAATTCAGCCACAACAATTACTATTGATTATAAAGATGGCAAGTGAGCAGTTTGGCCATGCCTGACATAGATCAGTATGCAAGTCAGGTATAGATATGGCCTTAATCACACCCTCACATCATTCACCATTATATACTGTAAGTTATGAATGTATTCACAAGCATGGAATAAAAAACATTATTTAAAGTTGTATATAAGTCATATCCTGATAGATCTGCCTTTGTATAATATTGACTTTCACACTGGTTGCCTCTTTAAGAAACTAGGATCGCGATATCCTCTGTTAGCTTCCACCACTAACAGTTGTTTCTATAAAGATCAATGTATTGCTACAACTACTTAAATTCTTCATTTTTTTCTTCACTAGAAATATATATTTTTTAAAAGGGTCCTGAACATCGAGGAATTGTGGCTAGTTTGCAAAGCATGACATTCACCCATAGTAAGTTAAATAACAAGAGTGGAACAACAAAACAACAGTATGTAACCAGACAATGTATATGTTAACTGCCAAATGAGAACTATAGGCAGGAAGTATTAGGAGTTCACAGGAGGGAGAAATCGTTGTAGGCTGAAGTTGTAACAGCAAGTTTCATAGAGGAGTTGAGAATTGCTATGGGACTTAAATAATGGGAAAGATTTCAGTAGGAAGGGAGGTTAGCATACGAAACTTAGATGGTATAAGTAAAGCACTGAGGAGCAAGTGGAATCAACATGGTATGCTTCAAAGACAAGCATGTTTGGCTAGTCAACACACTACAAAAGCAATAAGACATTATCACCCCTTCATATCACAAATATTTAAGATACTTTTAAAGTGTCAATAGGATTTTCAAAGGCTTAATTCAATTTAGTGCTGGGAGTAGAAAATAAATCAAAGGCAAGATTCTCAAAGCTTTACATCATCATTGTTCACAGAACTATGCCTTTGAAAAAGTGATTAGAAACAATTGTTGTTCTCCTTGAATCTCAGAACTTCACTACCAATAATATGTCCAAATATATATATATATATATATATATATATATATATATATATATATATTTAGAGAGAGAGAGAGAGACTTTGTGTGCACGATATTATGCTACATGTTAAACTGGATATGAAGAGAATCCCTATTCTTCAGTAGCTTATAAACTAAATCACACTTACCATTTAAATAATAGATAAAATGCCAAAATGAGTGCTACTGGCAAATTTAAACAGGAAGAAAGTTTGACAATCCATAAAACAAAGGTGAAATCACTGTGGAGTAGGAGTCACACATGACAGCTTCACGAAGATGAGACTTCAGTCAGATTCAGAAGTTCTCTCATTCAGTTGTGCCTAAGGATCATATATTGGATACTTGTTAGAATTTCAATTCCTGGGGCCCAACTCCAGAAAGTCTAATTCAGTAAGTCTGGAGCAGGGCCCAGAAATCTGCACAATTCATAATTCTAGAATATTTCAATGCAGGTGCTCCTCAGAATATACTTGGTGAAACACTGAATAACAGCTTGAAGAATAAGTAGGATCTGAATAGATTTGATGGGCATTCCAGATTAAGGATGAAACTGGGGATTCTATGGGGGACAGTAAAGTAAGTGAGGTGGCTAGAAACAAAGTAGTAGAGAGAATGGTAGGAGATAAAGATAAAAATGGTAGTGGGATGCAAAACTATAAAGTTACCCCAACTATCATGTCAGAAAGTTTGCATGTGACCCTGTAAATGGCATAGAGCCAACGAAGATTGATCTAGTAAGATCCTTCAGCAAGAGGAACTACTATGCAGATCTCTGAATTTTTACAATAATGCCAATTCCAAAAGAACTGGTCCTAGACATAGATGCTTGTCAGTACTATAGACCAATGCCTATTCACAACCAAATTTCAATTGGCCTAAGGTAAAATAATTAAGACAGCTTTCATGAAGCTACATTTATTTATTTATTGATGTTAAAAATGTCCTTTTAAAGTTTTGAATGTCCTTACTTTGCAAAAAAAAAAAAAAGTAGAAAGTTGAACATACGAAAAGATGTTCCATACAATTAGTCACTAGGGAAATATAAAATTAAAATCACTATAACACTATACACCTATTAGAATGGCTAAAATTAAAAGAAAAATTGTGACAATACCAAATGCTATAAAGATGTAGAACAAGTGGCACTCTCATACATTACTAGTGGGAATGCAAAATGGCACAACCATCCTGGAAAACAGTTTCACAGTTTGATTTAAAGTAAAACATAAAAATAGACTTATCATATTACCTAGTACTAGGTATTATCACATTATCATATGGCCTACTCCTAGATATTTATCCCAGAGAAATGAAAACTTATGTTTACATAAAAAGCTGTACACAAATGTATTTAGTAGCTCTATTTATAATCACCAAAACTGGAAAAAAACTGAAACTTCCTTCAATGTGTGAATGGATTTAAAAATCTGTGGTACATTCATACCAAGGAATACAACTTAGCAAAAACCAAGTGAACCATTGATACATTCAACAAAGTAGATGAATCTCAAAGGCATTATTCTGAGTGCCAGAAACCAGTCTCAAAGATTACATGCTGTATTTATGTACTTACATATATTTATATAATATTTTTGAAAAGACAAAACAAATCAGTGGTTAG
Source organism: Plecturocebus donacophilus (assembly GCA_004027715.1). Lineage (NCBI taxonomy): Eukaryota > Metazoa > Chordata > Mammalia > Primates > Pitheciidae > Plecturocebus > Plecturocebus donacophilus. The sequence continues at coordinate 14,913 of PVKP010024431.1, read as the reverse complement.
TAGTAGTAAGGAGACAGGAGGGTATGACCACAAATAGGTAGTATGAAAAAGATTTTGATGATGGAAATGCTCTATATCCTGATTATGGTGGTAGTTAAATAAACATGCATATATATGAAAACTCACTGAACAGTTAAACTCCCCCTACAACAAGTACAGTTTACTGTATACTAATCTACTACATTTAAAAGTGAGCATTCGTTTATCAGTATCCTCAATATTTTGGAAATCATACTTGTCCAAATGCCGATATGTTTAGTATAGGCCACTGAGGGGCGGATATCCTTAAGAACCTTCTCATTGGTGCTAGAAAGGTACTTGTATTATTTCTGACTGGGACCTCTCAATAAACACCAACAACTCTTAACACAACCCTGGGTTCCCCTTCATTCTTCAAAACTCCATATACAACCTGTATTCCACAAGGTGATTTTTTTTTATCAATCAATTGGTCAAAAAGTACCCAATCCTTTACTCTCCTCAGTATCTGAATAAGCTTACTTCAGTCTCTGCCACTCTCACATACTCAAAATTTTCTGCTCTCTTCTTTCAATTTTGCAATAAGGTTTATTAGGTATGAGTGAGAGAGCAATAAAAGTGGGGGCTTGTATCAGTTGGGGCTCCAAAGCACTCTTCACATGGAATCTGAAGAGACCAAGATTTCCTTTTAGTACATCCAAGGAGTCAATTAAACACATGTTTCTACTGATTGCCCAGGTGCCAGGTTCCTCCAACCATTCCTGGGAGTTGTTTATTTGGTAACACGGGAACAAACCTCTATACTTTCTTCTCAATACTAACAAGTCAAGGCTGGGGACATTTTGGTTGTGTTCTAACACAGGAGATCTCTTCTCAACTCCCCCCCCCCACTTTTTGGTGATTGATGGAGTTAATAAAACAAATAGGTTGGGCATGGTGGCTCACACCTGTAGTCTCAGCACTTTGGGAGGCCAAGGCGGGCAGATCACCTGAGGTCAGGAGTTCAAGATCAGCCTGGCCAACATGGTGAAACCCCGTCTCTGATAAAAATACAAATATAGCCAGGCATGGTGGTGGTGGGCACCTGTAATCCCAGCTACTCGGGAGGCTGAGGTGGGAGAATCACTTGAGCCCAGGAGGTAGAGGTTGCAGTGAGTCGAGATCGTGCCAGTGCACTCCAGTCTGGGCGACAGAGCAAGACTCTGTCTCAAAAAAACAAAAACAAAAGACATGAAGAAAAAGTGCAACTTTCATGAATTATATTTCTCTTTATCCTTCTGTTTTTAAGGATAACTGTTTATTTAAAACTTAATTTGAAAATTTCTTCCTTGAGTTTGGCCACTAGTAAACCAGACCATGTATGAATTTCACAAACGTTGATTCCTATATTAGTTATTTATTATTGCTCAAACAATGACCTCAAAAATTAATGTCCTAAAACAACAAGCATTTATTATCTCACACAGCTTGCTGGAGTCAGAAATTGAGGAGCAGTTTAGCTACGTAATTTTGGCTTTGTGGTCTCTCATAAGGTTGTAATCCAACTGTTAGCTGGGGCTGCAGTCAACTGAAAACTTAACTGGGGCTGGAGCATTCTCTTCTAAGATGGTTCACTCACACGGTTGTGGCAGAAAGCCTCAGCTACTTGCTGGCTATTGGTAGGAGGTCTCAATTTTAGAGCTCTCCACAGGCTGCTTGAGTGCCCTTAGGATGTGGCAGCTGGCTTCCTTCAGTACAAATATCCAAGAAAGAACAAGGTGGAAGTCTTAATATATTTTTATGACCTAACTAGAATTCACATTCCATCATGTCCACAATACCCTATTCATTCTGGGAGAGAAAACAACAAGGGTGTCAATATAAAAAAATCAGGGATAAGTAGGGACCATCTTGGGGATTGGCTATCACCATTCTAAACCCCAAAAAGAGTTCCATAACTTCTTGAGCTAATAGATTTGAGCAAGGCCTAAGGCTAACCTATTAACCCTGGGGAAAGAAACACAGAAATGATATGTAAAGTTGCTAATTGTCCTTCCTCATTAGGATGCCAAGTATTTGACAGAGAAAGCCTTCACAGGTAAGGCCGAAGCTATAATTAGGCACTGGGAGACAAAAGTATGTCAAAGAGAATAATAACTATCCAGAAAATACACAAATGAACAGAGACCAACTGATTTCCCAATTAGCCAAATGTATGAAAAATGTATCTAAGAATCAGATAGATCTCTGTGTTATAAAGACCATCACTAAAGCCAGCTGTAACAAAACTAGATGTGAAAGTTGTCCACAATTAAACTACCATATAAGCAAAATCTGTTTCAAATGAAAGATGTAAACTGAAAATGTTTTTTCTCTTTCAACTATGTTTGAACTAGAGCTGCCCTAATATATGAACATGCTTGAATATGTCTGGAGTTTCTAAGGGAATAACTGTAGTTGAATACACTCTGCACGCTATTTTATGAGTCCCATGAAAAGCCAAGTCTATGAGGTTACCAACTGGTGACAATTACTTATTTTCCTTTCCCTCATTTCCTTCTTCTCAACTCATCAAGACTTTAATTACACATTCCAGGAGAATCAAATTTAAGCCTGAGGAGCAGAAATGTACTTATACTGAGGTCGCTCCTGGGCAAAAAATGAGTGGAGCTGGGCTGTAGCTGATGCCAATTATATCAGGTGGTGGTGAGAAAGAACTCATTGGTCATCATTACAGCAGGTTTCATCATACTCATTTCATGCCATTTTTATATAGGATTGAATAAATTATGCTTGTGGGGCTTTGGAGACAAAAGCAGATGTGGAGTGTTCTAAACAAATGTCTGCAGAGAGAAAACATATGCAAGTGATGGCCAAAGTTTGCAGAGATACAACCTAAAACTGTTGAGGGATGGGGCCCTACATTGCAGAACTTGTTCTGCTAGGTCCAGGAGGCTTGTGACAATTTGGTGGGCTGATACATTTTTTCCAATGCTTCTCAAAGCTGAAGTTTAAGGGATAGTCACATATCATCTAAGAGTGTTGGGTGATTCTGCCAAGGCAGAGAAAACCCATCATGCTTGGGGGCATAACTTTTCACCAAAAATCAAACTTGATTTCTACTAGAAGATCAACACTGTAGCAGCCTTAGAAAGCGTCCTTATTTCCCACCACTTCTAAATGGTCTAATTAGAAGTATATTTGGATTTTTCAGAAGTCAAAAAATAGTGATACCAATCAATATGTTTTTTCAGAGCCTATCTTTCAAAAGCTATGAGACAATTTGAGATTTTCTCATCCTCTCTCCAAATTTCTCATCTCAATTAGGTCAAAATTGGGCCAGAGATCTGATCTTGATGCCTAAGAACCATAAAAGGCTAGATTAAAAATTCGCTATAGTCTACATTTCTTTCTCATTATATTTACTTCTCCCACCCCCTTTTCTTCAAGGGAGTTGTCTCATTCATACTGCGCTTTATTTAAAAAAGACTTTATAATTTCATCCCTTATATATAGCACTTTCTAGTTTACAAAGTACCTGTCTTTATTTGAAGTCTTACCATCCCCATTTTACAGATTAAGTAACTGAGTTAGCCACCTAATGCAGAGGAAAGGCAGAATGGAAACAAAAACTGATCTCTTAATTCCAAATCTAGTGTTCTTTCCTCTCTGCTGCACTGACTTAGAAATATTTTGTTTAATGAAATAAAAAGTATGGTATCACTGAAGAGGCAAATGGTCAGATAGAAGAGAATAAAGACAACTCTTTATTTATGCCACTACCATACTGATGTGATTGTATTAGCAATTTTTGTTAAATAAGTATATTTTAGCTGCTCTTGTCACGCATAACAAGTAACTGTGAGATGATAGATGTGTTCCTCTGCTTCACTATAGTAATCATTTCATTTATGTAACCTATAACGTAATGTTATAAATGCAAATATACAATTAAATTTATTAAAAACAAATTTAAAAAAATTAAAAAGACAGCTGTTAAAGTCTCTATAAAAGAGTGAAGTTAGCAAATTGGGAGTGTTGAAGGATTGCTGCAGTGGTTTGAGGAGGATCCACTTAATTTTTTTAGTAGAAATTATATTCCTTTGTTTATTAATAATTTTTATCAAGTATAACTTACTAACCTATAAGCTCCTTTAAGGCACTTTCTTTATTATATGTTGTAACAGTCAGTTTTTGCATTGCTATAAAGAAATACTGGAGACTGGGTAATTTATAAAGAAAAGAGGTTGCGCTGGCTCTTGGTTCTGCAGCCTATACAGGAAGCATGAAGCTGGTATCTGCTCGGCTTCTGAGGAAGCCTCAGGAAATTTATAATCATAACAGAAGGCAAAGAGGGAGCAGGAACGTTTCACATGGCCGGAGCAGGAGCAAGAGAGAGAGAGGAGGGAGGTGCTATACACTTTTAAACAACCAGATCTCGTTGGGACTCTATCACAAGTATAGCACCAAGGGGATGGTGCTGAACCATTCATGAAGGATCCATCCCATGATCCAATCACCTGCCACCAGGCCCCACTTCCAACATTGGGGATTACAACTCAACATGAGATTTAGGTGGGGACACAGAGCCAAACCATATCACGTGTATTTTTACATCTCTCATCTTACAATCTCTAGCCTTGCTCAAGGTGGATGCTTAGTAAACAAGTTATTCAAAGAAATGGATTCAGTCTGTATAGTGTAGTGGTCCCCAACATTTTTGGCACCAGGGACCATTTTTGTGGAAGACAATTTTTCCATGGACTGGGGTGGGGAGATGGTTTCAGGATGATTCAAATGCATTACATTTATTGTGCACTTTATTTCTATTATTATTCCACTGTAATATATAATGAAATAATTATACAACTCACCAGAATGTAGAATCAGTGGGAGCCCTGAGCTAGTTTTCCTGCAACTAGACAGTCCCATATGGGGTTGATGGGAGACAGTGACAGATCATCAGACATTAGATTCTTATAAGGAGCATGCAACCTAGATCCCTCATATGTATGATTTACGATAGGGTTCACACCCCTATGAGAATCTAATGCCACTGCTGATCTGATAGGAGGTGGAGCTCAGGTGGTAATGCAAGTGATAGGGAGCAGTAAATACAGATGAAGCTTCCCTCACTTGTCCGCCCCTCGCTCACCTCCTGCTGTGCAGCCTGGTTCCTAAGGGCCACAGAGTGGTCTGTAGCCCTGCAGGGGGACCCTTGATAGCAGAAATATTTTTCTGTCTTCCCAAAGTTAAGAAGCAGAATGACAAGACTCAAATAACCCTGTAGAAAATTTTCTACTTTTTCTTAGCTTTAGGTAGGAATACATTTAGCTTAGTCAAGACCAAAAGACAATCATATAAATTCCCCATTGCTAAGAGTTCTCCTAGGTAGGAGATTCCACACACTCTTTTGGTTACAAATTCCTTGCTTTTAAGACTCTCATCTTGAAAAGTTTATTTCTGTAACTCTATAATTTACTGTAACTTAGGTCCCTTACTATTTATTCAGCTCTCACTGTAGATTATAAAGTAGGATTATTCTGCCACAAGAAGAAAATATATTGCCTGGGCATGGTGGCTCATTCCTGTAATCCCAGCACTTTGGGAGGTTGAGTTGGGAGGATCGCTTGAGCTAAGGAGTTCAGGACCAGCCTGCACAACATAGTGAGACCTTGTCTCTGCTGAAAGAAAGAAATAAAGAAAGGAAAGAAGGAAGGAAGGAAAGAAAGAGAAAGAGAGAGAGAGAGAAAGAGAGAGAGAAAGAAAGAAAGAAAAAGAAAGAAAGAAAGAAAGAAAAAGAAAGAAAGAAAGAAAGAAAGAAAGAAAGAAAGAAAGAAAGAAAGAAAGAAAGAAAGAAAGAAAGAAATAGCTGGGCATGATGGTGCATGCCTGGAGTCCCCAGAACTTGGAATTCTGAAGTGGGATAACTACTTGAGTCTGGGCAACAAAGTGAGATCTGGTCACAAAAAAAGAAAAGAAAATTAATTTCCTTAGTACTTCTCTAATAATTCTTCATCCAGACTCTCCTAAATCTCTCCAAGTTCTCCATGTCCCTCAAGAAGAAATTTCAAGCACCAGTCTTGGCACTGTAATAGGAATTTTGAAATTCTTCTTGCTATTCTCCTATACTATTTTCCATAGTAACAAGGCTAATCTATTGATATTTCTTTTGCTCAACTAGAATTTTTGATATATTATTTATTTTTATTATGAAGACAATACAAACATGTTAAAATTCATGAAAAAAAAACCCAGCCGAGCCTATGTACACATACTGAATTACATTTATCGTCCATATGTATACATATTTAACCATAGCATACAGACAATATTGTTGCTATGGTTTGAATGTGTGCCCTCTGAATTTCAGATGTTGAAACTTAATGGCCAATGTGATGGTATTAAGAGGTGGAGGTGGGACACTTTTCAAAAGAAGACATCTATGAAGCCAACAAACATATGGAAATACGCTCATCATCACTAGGCATTAGAGAAATGCAAATCAAAACCACATTGAGATACCACCTCATGCCAGTTAGAATGGCGATCATTAAAAAATCTGGAGACAACAGATGCTGGAGAGGATGTGAAGAAACAGGAACACTTTTACACTGTTGGTGGGAGTGTAAATTAGTTCAACCATTGTGGAAGACAGTGTGGTGATTCCTCAAGGACCTAGAAATAGAAATTCCATTTGATCCAGCAATCCCATTACTGGGTATATATCCAAAGGATTATAAATCGTTCTATTATAAGGACACATGCACATGAATGTTCATTGCAGCACAGTTTATAATAGCAAAGACTTGGAACCAACCCCAATGTCCATCGATGATAGACTGGACAGGGAAAATGTGGTACATATACACCATAGAATACTATGCAGCCATAAAAAACGATGAGTTTGTGTCCTTAGTAGGGACATGGATGAACCTGGAAACCATCCTTCTCAGCAAACTGACACAAGAACAGAAAATCAAACACCGCATGTTCTCACTCATAGGCGGGTGTTGAACAATGAGAACACATGCACACAGGGAGGTAAGCATAACACACTGAGGTATGTGGGGGGGAACTAGGGGAGGGACAGCAGGTGGTGGAGAGTTGGGGAGGGAAAACATGGGGAGAAATGCCAGACATAGGTGATGGGGAGGAAGGCAGCAAACCACATTGCCATGTATGTACCTATGCAACAATCCTGCATGTTCTTCACATGTACCCCAAAACCTAAAACGTGATAAAATATTAAAAAAAAAATTCTCACTTGATTAAATAGTTACTTAGGAAAAAAAAAGAGGTGGGACCTTTAAGAAGTAATTAGGCCATGAAGGCTCTTCCTTTGTGAATGGGATTAAGGCACATAGAAAAGAGGCTTCATACCATGTTTGGCTCTCTTGACCTGCCTTCTGACATGTGAGGACACAGTGTTTCTCCCTGCCACAGAATACAGCAACAATGAACTATTTTTGAAGCAGAGAAAAACCCTTGCCAGACAACTGAAACTGCTAGAGTTTGATCTTGGACTTCCCAGCCTCCAAAAGTATAAGAAAATAAATTTATGTTCTTTACAAATTATCTAGTATACGGTATTTTGTTATAGCAGGTTGAATGGACTAAGACAATTTTATTCTATATTTTCCACTCATCTTAACAAAAATATTTAAGTTTTACATAATATTTCTGTTATTTATAGTAACTAAAATATTACATTGAATTTAATAAAATAACTACATGATCATTTTCCTGTTGTTGAATATTTAAGTTAGTTCCTGTATTCTTTTCAACATTTCATTCATTCATTCGACAAATATATATTGGGCTCATGCCATATGCCAGGCACTGTTCTATATTCTGGAGACACAAAAGTAAACAAAATAAGCAAGACCTTGCTTTCATTCCAGTGGGGGAAGGCTAATAGACAATAAATAAGAAAAAGAATTAAACATGATATTTCTATGAAGGAAAAGAATAGAGAAAACAATGGGTGTGGGGACCTCTTTAGGAGATAGCATGTGAGCCAAAACCTGAAGCAGGAATGCTGTCTTTCGCTGGCCATGAATAGGCTTGAGTTTTCCAGGCAGAAGGAAGAGCATGTGCAAAGGCTGAATTAGCAAAACCCTTGGTGAGTTTGAGGAAAAGAAAAAAAAAGGCCAGTGTGGTTGGAGTGCAGTAGAGTTCACAGGAACACAGTACCAGATGAGAGTCTAGAGGCAGGCAGAACCTTACTAGTTGATGGAAACAAGGTTGGAAATTATTTGAACTGCAGAGAGTAACTACTGAAGAGTTTTAGGCAAGAGAGCAATAAGTAAACACATCAAGTTAAATGTAATCACATCTCCCCTTCTTTTTCATAACACTTGTTAATATACTGCAGCAGAGTTTGGGAAATATCAGTATAGAGAACTGGCCTGTTATAACTCTGAAATAGGTTTGGGCTCTTGACCAATTTGATCACATGTTGCTACCCAGCCGTAGCTGACAATGCCATTCTTCAACTACTTCATGATCTGGCTGATCACCTCTTTTTGATGCCAGATTTGGCTTCCTCTCCCTAACCTTACCCTCCATCATGCACAGGTTTTCATTAGTAGCACAAATTTTTGGAATACTGAACAGAGGGAGTTTGACTTTGACTCTAAAAAGTAAGGAGGAACATACATGGAGGGTAATAAAGAGCCTGTAGATAGCTAACTACTGAACAGAATGTTTTCAAAAGAAAATAACGTATTACTCTTGTGACAAGGCAGAGGAGTAAGTGCATATTATGGTGTGACAATACTTTTAGACGCAATACTTTTAGACTGAGTAAAGCAAAGGTTGTACCATCTTTCTCTCAATTAGTTAGCTAAGCCATGTGATAAAATGTTCATGTAGGATTTCAAAGGATTCCTGGATAAATGAAGAGAAGAGGCTGGGGATTTAGGATAGGAAGTTCCAAGCCCAAGTTACAGATTTTGGAAACGCTCAACTGTGGGTGTAGATTAAAAAGATGAAGGGGATAAAGAAATACATTTTTCTAAGAGGGGAGGATAGATGGTGAATAAAAGCAATGGGAAATGAGCGTGTCTGAAGAGTGGCCTGGTGAGTGGCCTTGAAGGCGTTTGGACCTAATCTCTATAAACAAAATAACTTTCTTCATGTTTGTTACTATACTATTGAAAACAGCTGAATGGAAATTCAACAATTCAACAAAATTGGGATGATCTGACCTAAAATATAGGCTGGGATACATCTCATTTAAAATGTTGATCAGTTCATAAATTTACATTTTCTGTATCTGCCTATATGGATAGGAGGGGTTTTCAAATATTTACATTTTTGCACTTAATTTTTTGTGTGGATATTCTCAAGAAATTAGACTAATAAAATGCCATTTGAAGATGAACAAATTTGGATTGGCAAAAACTAAACAAAAAAATGAGAGCTTTGATAATCTGAAAGTCAGTCTGAAAGAAATAATCATCCAAGGGCCAAACATGAGAGACAGGACGTTTTGAGGGCAAATGAAAGAGATATATTCCTTCGGATCATCCAAAGGAATTGGTGGTATATGAGGAATTGATTGTCCACTTTACCATACCCTGTTGAAATGTGCTGTAGCAGGACCCAGAGCTACATGAATTGCAGATGTTCATTTCTTGAAATCCTACATGCACATTTTATCACGTGGCATTAGCTAATGTGAAGACCATTTTGTAGTTGACTGCAAAGGTAATAGGCTCTTTCAAGGGCAACTAAGCTTAATGCCTAATCTGAGGAGTGTTTGACCACCCAAAGTGCAAGGCAGGATACTCTACTACAGTAGATGAAACAAAGTTGCATTCAAAGGCTATGTGCTTACTGAAAGGTAGAGCCTATTCTTTACCATATAGTAGACTCATGTTAGCATGAGGAATGTGTGGCTGCCAAAAGTAAGAGATCCTCTTTACAATGCTGACACACTGTGGCAGACGAAACAGTGATTTCAAAGAGGAGCCCCCAAAAATCCAACATCTTCATAATGTCTGAAATGTATCATTGTCAAGCTGTAAAATGGAAAGGTCAGCCTAAGGATGGAATGGTAAGATCATATTGGGATTAGTTCTTGAGTCCATAGGTCTCCCTGAGAGCTTAATTTGAAGAACAACATCTGGAATTCATGCAGCTCTGGGTCCTTCTATAGCACATTTCAACAGGGTATGGTAAAGAAGACAATCAGTTCCTCATATGCTACCAATTCCTTTGGATGACCCTTTGCTTTAAAAGATTTGCATTTCCTGGTGAGTATCTCTATGACTATTTGCAAAGGAAGATCCTTTGACTCATAGGCATTGACTTTCAATTGAGTTACTTGTCACATAGACAACTCTCTATAGCACGTTACAGAGTGAACAGAAACAGGGATTTATTCATATGTGCCTTAGAGAATAGAAACATGATCTTAATTAAAAAAAAACTCCATGCAACAATTATAGAAAGCTGTTACAACTCCATTTTTAAATTGTTTTTATGAGCCTGTATTTAACACTGATTTATGAGTCTCTTAAGCAGTGACAGGTAATTCAGCAGGTCTTTAATACAATGAAAAGTCATCATCTCATGGAACAATTAAAATAAAAGAATCCAAAATAAAAGCCAGAAGATAGGTTTTGTGGCAGTGGTACGGTAGTTGTGTGGCAGCACCATGGACTGACTGTAGAGATAAAGAAGGGAGAATCGGACTGGGCCACAACTCTGATTGTGGGTTTGATTCAACTGTATAGCCACCTTTATACTTATCTAGACTTTATTTCTGTAGCTCTGTAGTTTGCTGTTGAAGTACACCAGATACATTATCAAACTTCCTAAAGATATGCCAGGTTTTACCCTGATATGATTATTATGCATTGTATGCCTGTATCAAAATATCTCATGTACCCAATAAATATATATGCCTACTATACACCCATAAAAATGAAAAAAACACAAAAAAGTTAAAAAATCTAAAGAATTTAAAAAAGAAAGTAGCATACTCAGCTAGATTTTGGAGAGTATTCTAAAACAGAATTTTTCAAACTGTGCTCTCCAAAACACTGTCTCATAATACATTAATAGTTGGCCTATCATAAAAGGATTTCTCATCTAGTAAGTTTGGAAACAATGGGTAAAATAAAGGTAAACAACAGGTATTTTTACTGCCTTTAATATGCTAATATGTGTAATAAGGATATAAGGGAGACATACAGCATGTGGTATACACCAAACTTCTTTGGCTCTGGAGCGCTCTAGTCCCCTCAAGCCAAACTAGTCATATCTTTTGTTACACTAGGGTTCTAAAGAAGGAAGGTTGAGAACAATTGCACTACAAACATACTTAAGCATTCAAGGTCTCAGAATATCCTACCAGAGGCTGGCATTTGGGAAACATTCTAATTTCACCAACATCCAGTTAGCTACTGAATCATTTCTGCAAACTTAGTTCATACCAAATGCTGTCCTAGAATTGTGAAATCCTTTTAGGGATCATGGAAATGCTTGAAATTGAGCATTTCCATGATCCCTAAAAGATACACTATCAGTTATACTATTTATCTTTTGAGTGGTAACTTACGTTATTACATGAGTATTAGTTTTTCATACATTTTTTTTAATTTTCAAAGGCAATCTCATGTGGCATCTATGCAAATAGTATTTATGGACGTTTAACATTTTGAGGCTTACACAATTTTTTTTCCTTGTTTCTACCTATACTTGGAGCTTCAACGGCCATAATAAGAACATATACAACCTGTGGCTAACTTGTCTAGTGAATAATTACCTCAGAAGCAGCCAATAGTCTAGCACTTAGAAAAAAATAAAAAATTTTGCTGAGGACTGTTTTGTGGCTTTCAAGGGATCAAAAATCCATGACTCAGATTAGCAGGTGCGGACATAAACAGCTTTTTGTCTTTGGGAAGAAAGAAGGAGTCATTCTGACTTTTAAAAATTCAATTAAAATTTTCAGTAAATTTAGGAAGTCATTTATTGATAGAAACCATTTTGTCAACATCAATTTATGGCACATCATACAAGAGAAACATTTTAAAGATAAATAGGAAAAAATGCATGGGGAAGAAGCAAGATGAAAAGAAAGGAAGAAAGAAGAAAAAATATAGGGATAAAAGAAGCAAAAGACTAATGGAAATACTTACCTGTTATTGTCAGTAAAAAAAACTGATCAAAAAGCCTGCCCAAAATACATTAGACAATACTGTCAAATATAGAAAATAAAGTAATGGCAAACTACAACATAGGGTCATTGCAAACTAAAATGTTTTGCTGAAAAAGATTTGCTTTTAGGAAGTTTATGAAAAGAGAAATGTGCTTTGATGTTAATAGCATCCACATATAATGAATGAAATTATTTAACAAAAATCATTAAAGCTAGGTGGAGAAAAAAAAAGAAACATGACTAGTGAGCAATGAAGTAAGGAAAAGCCAAGGCAAGCAGGTGGGCATCTTCACTAAACCCTGGGAAGAGAAATGTCATAAAGATCACTGTGATAATGGTTTCAGAAGTAGATGCTACCATAATGTCTCAGGTGATTCCATTTCTGATTCCATCAGTTAAATAATTCAGTTATAGCAAATCACTGGATGAAGCCCAAGTAACCAAACACTCACATATATCTTTGCAAACAACTGTTTCTGCAATGGTCATCATTTATCCTTAAATATAGCCATAAAATTTTTATTACAACAACATTTTTTCCATGAATGCTCCAATTTCTTGTCTTTGCATTTTAGAAAACCTATCATCATTGAAAATGGCAACAGAAAATGGACCACTTTTTGACATATTATAAACATAAAAAGATTATCAACCTTAGACATCCAAATATCTGATTTAAGGTGGTGGGGAAGTGCAAAATGTCTCTGAGCCAAGGCTCTTCCAGTCCAAGAATGCCTTTAACATAACAAAAAACCTTACATTTGGTGTGAGGGTCTTTGTCCATTTAACAAATATTTACCAGTATCCTACTTTATGTGTGGACAGCACTGTGTTGGAAACTAGGGATTCACCTATGAACAAGATAGAAAAGGTTCATGACTTCATGGGGCTTACATCTAAGTGATAAAAGATGGAAAAAAGCAAACAAGAAAATTACAGAATATAATCATTTCCCTGAAGGAAATGAACAGGTGATATAGAGAATAATGGGGGATGGTGATGGAGGGGACTATTTTAAATAGGATGGTCAGGGAATGCCTTTCTGAAATGATAGCATTTGAGATAAGCAATGAATGATTAAAATGCCATAAAATGCCACTACTATTAAAAGATCTAAGAGAAGAACATTCTAGGCAGAGAAAACAGAAAGAATGGAAGGGTACAGTAGCTGTTACTTGACAAAATGGTATAACAATCTAGAAAGGTAAGGAAGATGGTTTCATTGATGGGCTAATGAAAAATATGATATGACAGGAAACTTGACTACTATTCAATGTGTTTCCTATCTTTAATAGAATAGCAGAAGGATGTTTGAACTTATTTACTCTAATCTTCCACACAATGTATTCCATATAGACAATCATCATTCTACTGCTTAAGTATTTAAGGTATCCCAATTTACTGTGAGGTATCTCAAATGCTAGAAAATTTCTTCTTACATTGATCTGAAAGTGGCTTTTTGGCAGTCACCCTCACTGACTCGAGTTCTGCCCTTTCAAGGGCAAGTACTATATTGTCTGTCAGTACTCTTCTCTAGGACTAAGGTCCTTTGACCACTGTTTGGGGCTTCCAGATCATCTAGAAGTTATGCTTCCTACAGACACACTACAGTTTATCAGTAAGTTATTTTAAAACCACACTACCTCTGGACATACCTACGAACTTTTGAAGGTAAAAAGTTAGGGCCCCAGTTTTCTTTAAAAAATTTTTTTAGAGACAGGGGCTCGCTTTGTTGGGCAGGCTGGAGGTAGAATGCTGTGGCATGATCATAGCTCACTGTAACCTTGAACTCCTTGGCTCAAGCCATCCTTTTGCCTCTGCCTCCTAAGTAGCTAGGACTACAGGCATGCACCACTATACCCAGCTAATTTTAAAATGTGTTTTGTAGAGATGGGGTCTGACTATGTTGTCCAGGCTGGCCTCAAACTCCTGGCCTCAAGCAATCCTCCTGCCTCAGCTTTCTAAAGCACTGAAATTACAGGAGTGAGCCACTGTGCCTGGCCACCAAGTATGTTCAACTGATTGGTTTTGCAAGACAAAAAGAGTTATGGAGATGGATGGTGGTGATGGTGGCACAACATTATGAATGTATTTAGTAACACTGAACTGTACATTTCAAATGCCTAAGATGGTAAATTTTATGTCACATGTATTTTATAACAACTTAAAAAATTGAAAAACATCCAAGAGGCACCCAGAAGAGTAAATCTAATGCAAATGAGCTAGGCACAAATGCCATGCTACCACATTTTACTAACCACTTGCCTGTATATCTGACTTACATCTGTATGCTTAATCTTTATGCACACTTACACACATACACATCAAGATCCTGGCACTGAAATTTGAACTGCTGTCAATTTCATGCTAATATTAAAGTTAAGCTAATGAAGGTTAATTACAAAATTTACAAATTCAAGTACTTTTAAATTATCATTAGTGAGACTAACCATTTAAGATCAAAGTTGTGAAATCTGAGATATATGGTATTTCAGAATTTTGGAAATTCAAATACTATTGTTGATAGCTACTCACAGCTTTATTTTTTATTTTTTTTTTATTTTTTTTTATTTTTATTTATTTATTTTTTTAGACAGAAATAGAATAAAAGAGAAAAAAGGAAGAAAGAGAAAGAGGGAGAGAGAACGAGAATCTTGCTCTATTGCTCAGGATTTCATTTAAATCTGTGAAATGCTTATGCAAACTAAAGTGATTTATTTCCTATTATGTGATCACTTTTAGAATAGGTATGATATAATATTGAAAAAAATATATGTTTTGTG
>PVKP010024430.1:0-34967 GCA_004027715.1 Plecturocebus donacophilus | reverse complement strand
TTCCTGGATAATATCCTGAAGAGTATTTTCCAGCTTGGATTCGTTCTCTTCGTCACATTCAGGTACACCTATCAAACGTAGATTAGGTCTTTTCACATAGTCCCATATTTCTTGGAGACTTTGTTCATTCCTTTTTACGCTTTTTTCTGTCATCTTGCCTTCTCGTTTTATTTCATTGAGTTGATCTTCGACCTCTGATTTCCTTTCTTCTGCTTGGTCAATTCGGCTGTTGAAACTTGTGCATGCTTCGCGATGTTCTCGTGTTGTGTTTTTCAGCTCCATCAATTCACTTATATTCTTCTCTAAGTTGTCCATTCTCGTTAACATTTCATTAAATCTTCTTTCAAGGTTCTTAGTTTCTTTGTAGTGGGTTAGAACATGTTCTTTGAGCTCACAGAAGTTTCTTATTATCCACCTTCTGAAGCCTGATTCTGTGAGTTCATCACACTCATCCTCTATCAAGCCTTGTTCTCTTGCTGATGAGGAGCTGCGATCCCCAGTAGGAGGAGAGGCATTCTGATTTCGGGTGTTCTCAGCCTTTTTGCACTGGTTTCTTCCCATTTTTGTGGATTTATCCACCTGTCGTCTTTGTAATTGCCGACTTTCAGATTGGGTCTCTGACTGGACGTCTGGCTTGTTGGTGATGAAGTTTTTTCTGTTTCTTAGTTTTCCTTCGGGGGGCGCTCCTTCCCCACAGAACTGGGCCTTCCCGGGTTCAGCTGTGCTTCTCAGTCCTCAGCACTTCCAATTGTTGTTCTCCCTGTGGGGATGGGACCCGCCGAGCCCCGACTAAAAGGGCACCACCCAGTCCCGCACACTCCGCACCGAGAAGCGCCGCGCCGGCCAAAAGAGTCTCGCTGGTGACCTGCGTGGCTCCCTCGCTGGGAATCTCGCAGTCCGTGGGCATCAAATATTCGTCTGCAACTGCGGCATCCACTCGCTCTCTGCGCCCTCACTGTGAGCCACAATGCCGAGCTGCTGCTACGTGGCCATCTTGGATCTCTCTCCGCCCCGTGATGAAGTTTTTCGGTTTCTTAGTTTTCTTTTGGCGGACGCCGGTTCCCCTCAGAGCCAGACCTTCCCGGGTTCGCCTTGCTTGCTGTGAAACTCTCAGTCCTCAGCGCTTCCAATTGCTGTTTTCCTTGTGGGGATGGGACCAGCCGAGCCCATCCATCCCGTATACTCCGTACCGGGAAGCGCCGCGCCAGGCGCCGGCAAAAGAGCCGCGCCGGCCAAAAGAGTCGTGCTGGCGACCCGTGTGGCTTCTCTGCTGGGAATCTCGCGGTCTGTGGGCAACAAAAATTCGTCAGAAAGTATGGCGTCCACTGGTTCTCTGCGCTTTCACTGGGAGCTACATTCCTGAGCTGTTGCTAGTCGGCCATCTTGGATCTGTCTCTCAAGAATTACTCTTGATGTCATCTGCAGAGTGGATTGGAGAGCAAGATTGAAGGCAGTCAGCAAGCTGTTAGCATAGACCCATTAAGATTGGCAGACAAGCCGGGCGCGATGGCTCTCTCCTGTAATTTCAACACTTAGTGAGGCCGAGGCAGGCAAATCACAAGGTCAGGAGATTGAGACCAGTGTGGCCAACATGGTGAATCCCCATCTCTACCAAAAATACAAAAAAATTAGCTGGGTGTGGTGGCACCTGCCTATAATTTCAGCTACTCTGGTGGCTGAGGCAGGAGAATCGCTTGAACCCGGGAGGTGGAGGTTGCAGTGAACCAAAATCGTGCCACTGCACTCCAGCCTGGGTTACAGTGAGACTCTGTCTCAAAAAAAAAAAAAAGATTGGCAGACAGGTAGACCAGAATAGTATGAATACAAAAGGAGCAAAGTGGATAGATTTGAGAGAATAGAAATTCAGTTGATAACATGTTGGCATGTTGGGAAGAGATTGAAGGAGAGGAAGTCAAGAGTCATGTCCAGATTTTGGGCATATGAGCCAAGCTGTTCATGGAACCACTTACTGATAGGAGGGAACACTGAAAAGGGGCAAGTTTTCAGAAAATGATAATGAGTTTAACTTTGGACATGTTTGAGGTGCTTGCACTGCCTGTGCTGGGGATAATAATAGTAAGCAAAATAGATTTGATCCTGCTGTTTCTAGGGCATGTGGTCTAGTAGGGGAGATAGAATGGAATCAAATAGTCTTGCACATCTATCATTATAAACTATTACAATTATAAAAGTAAAAGTTATAGGGTGCTGAGAGCATATAATTAGGAACTGACCCATTCTTTGGGGAGGGGAGGGGTCGGATAATATCCATGAAGAAGTTTGAGTAAATATCTGAAGGCTGAATAGTAGTTAATTTGGAAGAGGGAGTTGAATGAATGAATAGAAATTTTCATCGAGGACTGGATGTGTGAGAGAGAACTGGAAATATAAAGATTTAAGAGTTATTAATGTGAACACATAAATGGTATTTGATGCCATGGAAGTGAATGCTTACCCAGGAAGAATGTGTCTGTGTTGAATGAAGGGGGCTCAATATGAGTCACTGAGGAACAGCAAGAAAAGGTGGCTACCTTAGATGGCATATTAGGAAGTGGTTCCTTGTGTCCTAGATAGAATGCAAAACCCACAACTGGGAACATATGTCTATACAAACATTTTAAAATCCACTGAAAGAGGTTATAGAACTTTCTTGGTTCTATAGTTAGAATTGGTTTTATTGGATTGAGGCACACTTCAAGGAAAAGTTCCTTTCTCATGCCACTTATGAACAATGGAAGACTGAGCTTTGCTTTTTTCTTTAGCCACTTCCCATATTTTCCCTGCCTGGCATCATCACTCTCAGCTTTTTTAGTTTTCCTTTTTTCTTTTTTGACCTAATTTTCAGTTACTTAAACTCTCAACTTCTAATAATATTAAAGTGAAAGCACAGACATTGTAATCAGGCCTATGTTTGTATCCCAGCACTGACTGCCATTTAATATATATAGGATCTTCTGCAAATTACCTCTCTGTATCTCATTTTCCTTAGATTTTGTATGGTTTTAATTTAAAAGATCTGAAAGTACACTGTGAGTGCACAGTATATGGAAGTTATAATAGTTATAGACCAGCAACAAACGTCTGTCTATTTTCCTTTTTCCTTGCAGCCTCTCGTTTTTCCAGGCAAGTGAGTAGTTTCATCTGTGATCATTTATGCTCTGTACCACCTGCTCATGGGAGCATGTTCCAGAAGCTTTTCTGCCAGAGCAAAAGGAGTCTTGCATTTTTGTGGTAAAAGTCCTTTCTGGAGAAGGTATACGGGAAGGTTTCTGGGTTGCTGTAACCAGAATTGTTCAACAACAATACTATTGACATTTGGGGCTAGGGTAATTCTTTGTTGTTGGGGTCATCCAGTTTATTGTAGGATGTTTCACAGCATCCATACCTTTACCTCCTAGGTGCCAGTAGTATTCGCTCCAACATAAGACAACCAAAAGTGTCTCCAGGCATTGCCAAATATTCCCTGGAGGGCAAAGTTTTTGTTTCAGCACTATTTGCTAAAACATTATTGATGTGGATGCTATTTACATGACTGTGTGTTCAGTTTATGAAAATGCAGAGTTGTACATATATGATATATGTAGTTTTCTGTTGTGAATGTTGTTTTCCATAGAAAGTAAAAAATCAAAGGCAGTTAGAGAACCAGGCTCCCTAACCTATGTCTGAGTTTTTATTCTCCCCAAATCTCTATTTTTCTTTTTATTTTTTATTCTCGTTTTCTTAAAATTTTTTGGCTAATATTTTTTCCCCCCAACATTCTGATATTTTCCCCAAATCTCAAAAGGTAAGGTGAAATTAAGAGAGAAAAGAGTTCACTATAGACTGGGAAGACAACAAAAAGTAGCCTGACAAACTGACTTCCAAATGTCTTTTTTCAATTCCTACCTGTTACGACATGGAATTCAACCTAGGGAAATTTCTGTTACAAGATTTCAGAAATAAGCTCTGGGTACAGGACAGAATTAAATTATCAGCCAAAGAGATTATCTTATTATCTTTCTTCCCACCTTCTCTGCTACATTGTGACAGCAAAGGAGAGGCTTACCTGATTTGGGTCCTTTCAGCTCCTATGACTCTTTACCTGATGGCCACTAAAGTTATTTCTGAAAGTGTTTGCTTTTACTTTTAATATAAAATCTTAACGTTTTTCTTTACTTTGTACAGGTGGGTAGAAAGTCCTTCCATATTAGATAATGTTGACTACTCCCTGAGAACATAGTCCCCAGAGAAGTCCTTGGATAGCACCCAAGCTGGAAGCAATAGGTTAAGTAATCTATGTCAGTGTCTTGAGAGGAGTCCAAGAAAAGATCCCATTTTGAAGTTTGAAAGATCCTGTAGAGGGCAGACCTTGGGCCAAGCAGCCTTTGAGGTGGTAACCAGCTCATAAACAAGAGCTGGCATGTGCCAACAAAGTCTCTCATCCTGGCTCCAGAGTTGGCTGAGGAGAGAAATTTGTGGAAGCCTCTGTAAGTGGAGGATTGTTCTTGGCTTTGGCTTTTGTGTGGCTGGAAATGGAGTAGGAAGGGAGCTTGGACCTGGTCTCTGGGGTGTCGGTATTGCTCCGAGAGGAAGATTTTTTTTTTTCCTTTCCTTGTTTTATTTTTTGCTCCCTGACCCTCCCCGAGTATTAACATTTCAAGGTACAGGAAATGATTGGATACTGTTTTGTAACTCTTTTAGGATAGCCTGTTAATATTCTGGTGTGAAGATGACAGCCAAGAAGAATTTTAACTAGGTAGAATCAAAGCTCATAACCTTTATGAAAATATCCTAAGCAGGGAACCCTCAATTTATTTTGAAGAGTTTTACTAAAATCGCACCATTGCCCGTGTGGTTTTTTTTTAAAAAAGACAGCCATAGTGGCTAAGGAGACCAGTAAGACCTGGAGTTGGCAGTAGAGTGAGCCATCTGAGGAAAAAGGAAAGAGGAATATTGGTGTGGGAAAGAGGTGCAACTGTGCCTTTGGATCCCTCTCCCTTCATTATTCTTTACTGGCCCTGGCAGCTGTCAAAGTTTGCTTAATAGAGTTGTGGGCTGGAGATTGTTTCTTAATCCCTGCATAGGAGTACCAAGCTCCAGCTGTGTTATCTAGGCTCTGGGGCCCTGGCACTTGGCTAACTAATGCTGAGGCATCTGGTGACTTGAGACAAAAGCCTGTTTTGTCAGAGAGAAGATTGGGCAAAAGACAATCGTTGTTATCTCTAATGCCCCCAGGGCAAACTGTCTACTGGGCAAGTGAGAATGCCTTGACCTTGTAAGCTTACAGCAACCTGTCCACTTGGTTTTGTGTTTGAGATTATTTTCTACTAATGAAGTTTCAGCATTCAGGCATTGAAATCTATAAGTGCTTTATTGTTAAGAATTTTTAAAATGCAGAAAAGTAAAAGGAAGAACATAAAAATTGTACTTCATTCTACCAGATTCTCAAGAATTTCTTTAATGTTGTGGAACTGGCTAAGTTTAGCATTGGCTTGGGCATGATCTATACCTCATGAATCTCAACCCTGTTCCTTTAAACATTTAAAATTTTCTCATTAGAGATCTGACCTGGTTTTGCCCTGCTTGCCTGGATTTTATTACAATTCATGTGATCTCATCCCGGAGTATGAAACTCATCTTCTGTGTTTTAGCTTTTTGTAACTTATCTCCAACCAAGTTTTTATCTTCATCTGTGATTGTCTTCAGAAGTCTTGGTGTTTGTTTTTTTAAACTGGTGGTAGTGAGTGTGTAGGGGGAGAGTAGTTTTGTTATTTTTAAAGACTTAATGTTGACCTTCTTTCTTCTGTTTGGAAAGAGATGTCTGTGATGTCAGTTAATATAATTTGGTTTCATTGATGAGCTTGCTCAAGACATGAGCTTATGAGATTTCCTAGTTGTATAAAAAGAAAAGGGCTGTCTTTCATGTTTTCTTTTTCCCTGCTGGAGTAACATTTTAGTTAAGGAAGTTACAGAAAAAGAAACTCATCCTTTTTCTGTGTAATTTTCTACATGGATTTTTATGTTGATCAGTCTAGACCTTTTACCTATTAGATGTTTACATAGATGTTTAGATTTAACTTTCAATACGTTTATGGTTTCTTAAAGGAAATTTTGGTGCAATAGAGAAATGTATTTTGGATTTATTTTTCCTTTTAAATGTTAAAATGAGGCAGGAATACAGTACTTTCAGCCTATTGTCTAAAGGTACTCTTTAACATTTACAATATCAGGTATAAGCATTTCCAAAAGAGATCTTCCTTAATGTACCATACCCTTAAGGATCTTTTGACAGAACAGGAATGGGGAGAGATGTTAGCAGGGTATATTTTAATTTATATTCTTTAAAAGTTTACATTCTGTACTATGATGAATTATTATTGTAGATTTTCTTTTCATGTAATATGGACTTCCTTGCATAACTGGAGAGAAGAACTTCCAGTTAAAGTAATTATGCTTGCAGCTCTGAGACTACTCTTTGGAACTGTTGTCAGCATTTTGGTTTGAAGAAATCAGATCAGGATTGACTGCCTAATAGTAGGCTTTTAACAAGAGCCTGACATAAGAATTTAAGGAAATCTAGGAAAATCTTTGAAAATCTTCTATATTATAGGCTGGGCACGGTGGCTTATATCTATAATCCCATCACTTTGGGAGGCTGAGGTAGGAGGATCACTTGAGGTAAGGAGGTTGAGACCAGCCTGGCCAACATGGTGAAACCCTGTCTCTAAAAATACAAAAATTAGCCGGGCATGGTGATGCACGCTTGTAATTCCAGCTACTTGGGAGGCTGAGGCTGGAGGATTGCTTGAACCTGGGAGGCAGAGATTGAAATGCACAGACATCCCACCACTGCACTTCAGCCTGGGCGACAGAGCAAGACTCTTGTCTCAAAAAAAAAAAAAAAAAAAAAAGAGAAAACAAAATCTTCTATGTTATAAACATAAATTTCATGTGAATGGAAGATTGAGAAATGATGGCTAATGACTTAAGCTGTGGGTAGAATTTCAGCTTTTTCTGCATGTTTATCAGATGCCTTTTCCTGGTTATTATAAAAAAAAAAGTAGTGTTTCCAGAACCCATTAATGACTGATAAATGGAACGTTTTTTTGGAAGAGGTTAGCTAGACAGGTTTTTTTTTCCTCTCATACAGTTTTTTTTTTTTTAAATTGAGAAATATTTTTTTCCAGTATACAATTCAGTGGTTTATACTATATTCACAAACTGTGTAACCATCATTCACAAACTGTGCAACCAACTAAAAACAAATTTTTTCTTTCACAGAAATCTACTGCCAAGAGTAAGCATTTAGGGAAACAAAATTTTAATGATGTCAAGATCTTATATTTGATGACAGTATCAATTATGTACAACCAATCTCCTTCATAAGTAGGCACATGAATTTTAATCTCCTCAAAAATAAGTCCTGCACCCATTAGCAGTCACCCCATCCTTACCCTCATTCTTCATGTTCCCTAACCCCTGGCAGTCCACTTCTGCCTCTCTAGAAATTTCATGTAAATGGGTGCTGGTGCGGTGGCTCACGCCCATAATCCCAGCACTTTGGGAGGCTGAGGCAGACAGATCACAAGGTCAGGAGTTTGAGACCAGTCTGGCCAACATGTTGAAACCCTGTCTCTACTAAAAATAATTAGCCGGACGTGGTGGTGCATGCCTGTAATCTCAGCTACTCAGGAGGCTGAGGTAGGAGAATCAGTTGAACTCGGCAGGCGGAGGTTGCAGTGAGCTGAGATTGTGCCATTGCACTCCAGTCTGGGCAATAGAGTGAGACTTCATCTCAAAAAAAACAAAACAAAACAAAAAAAAAACTTGTAGGCCGGATACAGTGGCTCAGGCCTGTAATCCAAGCACTTTGGGAGGCTGAGGTGAGTGGATCATGAGGTCAGTAGTTCAACACCAGCCTGGCCAGCATGGTGAAACCCCGTCTCTACTAAAGATAAAAAAAAAGTTAGCTGAGCATGATGGCACGCCCCTGTAATCCCAGCTACTTGGGAGGCTGAGATAGGAGAATTGCTTGAACCCGGGAGGCAGAGGTTGCAGTGAGCCAAGATCAAGCCGTTGGGCAGTCTGGGCAGTAGGATGAGACTCTGTCCCAAAACAACAATAACAACAACAAAAAAGAAATTGTCATGTAAATGGAATCATACAATATGTGGCCTTTTGTGTCTGACTCCTTTCACTTACCATAATTAATTTTATAGCATGTATCAGTACTCCATTCCTTTTTATGGCTGAATAATATTCCGTCATATAGATATACCACATTTGTTTATCCATTCATCAGGTGATGGTTATTTGGGTTTTTTCCTTGTTTTGCTTGTTATGAATAATGCTGCTGTAAACATTCGTATAGAAGTTTTTGTATGGACATATGTCTTCAGTTTTTTTTGTTACACACCTAGGAGTAGAATTGCTGGGTTATATGGTAACTCTTTGTTTAACTTTGTTTGGAGCTGTCAAACTGCCAGAATGTAAATGGCTGTGCCATTTTACATTCCCACTAGCAATATACAAGGATTCCAGTTTCCCCACACTCTCAACAATACTTGTTATTGTGTATTTGTTTAATAATAGCCATCCTTGTGGCTTTGACTTGCATTTCCTTAATGCCTAATGACTCTGAGCATCTTTTTATGTGCTTATGTGCTTGTATTTCTTCTTTGAAGATATCTGATTCTTTGTCGATATTTTAATTAAGTTGTCTCTGTAAGAATATATTTTGGATTCTAGTGTCTTCTAAGATTTTTATGGTTATAGCTCTTATGTTTAGATCTTTGATCTATTTTGAGTTAATTTTCCTATATGGTGTGAAGTCAGGATCTAGCTTCATTCTTTTACATGTAGATATGCAGTTTTCCTAGCACTGATTGCTGAAAAGATTATTCATCCTGAAAAGACTATTCTTCCCCCAAACTGGATTTTCTTGACACCCTTGTTGAAAATCAATTGGCCATAAATGTATGAGTTTTTATTTAGACTCTCAGTTTTGTTCTGTTGATCAACATATCTCTCCTTGTGGCAGTATTACAATCTTGATTACTCATCTTTATAGTAAGTGTTGAAATTGAGAGTTGTGAGTCTTTCAACTTTATGATTGTTTTGGCTAGTCTGAGTCCTTTGCATTTCCATGTGAATTTTAGGATCAGCTTGTCAATTTCTGCAAGAAGCAGGCTGAGATTTTGATGGAGATTATATTGACTCAGTCAGTTTGGAGAGTTCTGCAATCTTAACAATATAAAATCTTCCAATCAATGAACATGAGATGTCTTTCCATTTATTTAGAATTTCTTTAACTTCCATCAGTGATGTTTTGTAGTTTCAGTGTACAAATCTTGCACTTTTTTTTCTTTGAGACAGAGTCTCACTCTGTTGCCCAGACAGGGGTACAATGGCACAATCTTGGCTCACTGCAACTTCCACCCCCATGTTCAAGCGATTATTCTGCCTTAGCCTCCCAAGTAGCTGGAATTACAGGTGCGTGCTACCATGCTCAGCTAATTTTTTGTGTTTTTTAGTAGAGATGGGGTTTCACCATTTTGGCCAGGCTGGTTTCGAACTGCTGGCCTCAAGTGATCCACCTGCCTTGGCCTCCCAAGTGCTGGGATTACAAGCATGAGCTACTGTGCCCAGCCCTATTTTTTTTTCTTTTCTTTTTTTTGCTAATCATATTTAGCAGTGGGTGGTTGTATACCAAAATCTTACACTTCTTTTATTAAATTTATTCCTGAGGATTGTATTCTTTTAGATGCTATTGTAAATGGAATTCTTTTCTCTATTTCATATTTGTATTATTCATTGCTTGAGTACAGAAATACTGTTGTTTTGTATATATCGATCTTGTATTTACAACCTTGTGGAATTCATTTCTTGGCTCTGCTATGATTTTTGTGCATTTCTTAGGATTTTCTATATATGAAATCATGTTATCTGCAAATAGAGATAGTTTTACTTCTTTCTACAATCTTGATGTCTTTTTTCTTTCTTTATTGCCTAATTTTTCTAGCTATAACCTCCAGTACAATGAATACAAGTGGGAAGAGCAGATATCTTTAACTTTTTACTGATTTCAGGGAGTAACTTTCAGTCTTAATTATTATACTATGTTAATTAACTGTGAACCTTTTTTATAGATGACTTTTACCAATATAGGATTTTCTTTTCTTAGAGACAAGGTCTCACCCGCTCACCCATGCTGGAGTGCAGTGGCACAGTCACAGCTCACTGCAGCCTTGACCTCCCAGGCTCAAGCAATCCTCCTGCCTCAGCCTTCCAAGTAGCTGGGACTACAGACACATGCCACCATATGTGGCTATTTTTTTTTTTTTTTTTAAGACACAGAGTTTCAGTATGTTGCCCAGACAGCCCAGTCTAGTCTCAGACTCTTGGGTTCAAATGATCTTCCCACCTCAGCACCTCAAAGTGCTAGAATTACAGGTGTAAGCCAGCGTACCCAGCCCAATATGAGATTTTGAAGGGAACATTTATACTGTAGTTTGGTATTTAAAATTATGTTGATGTTCTTCAGAACAAGGTAATTCTTGAGGGACAAGTGAGGTAGGAAGCTCGGAGAAACCTCTGGAATGTAAAGCACACAAGATTGAGAGTACCTAGCTTCTAGTGTCTCTTTCCCTACTTAAGCTGAACAACATTGGAAATACCGTTTAATTGTGCTTCCCTCATTCATGCTTTCTGTTCATCACATTTTTATTGATCATCTAGTTTGCCAGTATTTCGAGGATGCAAGGTTAAAAGGCTAACGACTATTTGAGTCTTTGTCTTCAGATATATACCTTTCTTTTCTTTTCTTTTCTTTTTTTTCCTGTGGAGATGGAGGTGTTGGGCATGCATTGATTTCTGAGCACATGTTATGGCCTTGCTTATTTTCAGAGTTCAGTATATTCTCAGTGTTAAGACCAGCCTTCTGTGTAAGATGGCATGAGTACTACCTATGTGTCAGTCTTTTACACAATTGTTATTTCAAACTACTGTAGTTATAGCAGTGACTCCCAAATATCCATTCCCTGCCCTGAGATCTTTCCCAAATTTTCCTAACAGATTTCCTTGCTTGGTTGTCCCAAATGTATTTCAAATTCACAAAGTTCAAAGAAAAATCATAATTTGTCCCTAAAGCCCTCCTCTCTCCATTTCTTTCTCCAGTACTTTCTCAATTTTAGTAGTGGGAATACTTCTTCCCAGTCACCCAAACTAGAAACTTGAGTCATCCTTGATACCTTTCCCTCATTGCTCATATCTGGTGCATCACAGAGGTTCTTTAAGAGACTCTCCTGCTTATCTTTTGTTACGTCCCCTCTTTATACTTGTTGCCACTTCCTTTGTTCAGACTCTCATAATTTTTAACCTGGACCAACTCTATTCTCACCCCTTCTTTCCCACTTGTCATTTAGGATCCAGCTTAAATATCACTTTCTTTTTACAGCATATTCCTGCTAGCCAGTTACTCAGACTTCCAAATGAAATTAAACACCTATTAATATTATAGAAATGTTGAATATTACATGAGTTAATAGCACAGATTATAGAGTTATGTGGGCTTCAGTTTGAATCCTGGCTCTTTTTTTTTTTTTTTTTGAGATGGCATCTGGCTCTGTTGCCCAGGCTGGAGTGTGGTGGCATGATCTTGCCTCGCTGCAACCTCTGCCTCCTGGGTTCAAGTGATTTTCCTGCCTCAGCTTCTGGAGTAGCTGAGACTATAGATGTGCACCACCACGCCCAGCTAATTTTTGTATTTTTCAGTAAAGATGGGGTTTCATCATATTGGTCAAGCTGGTCTGGAACTCCTAACCTCATGATCTGGAATCCTGGCTCTTTTTTATTTATGATTCTTTTGTTTTGTTTCTTGTTTTTCTTTAATTAAATTAAATTAATTAATTTTTTTTTTTTTGGCTGAGCACAGGGGACTTTACTGATGGTACATGACCAGGTAGGGCTCCCTAGACCCCTCCCTCTTCAAGAGATCTGCATGGGAACTATGAGAAGGGCAGATTCTCAATGTGGTGGGAAACTGAGTGTGACAGGGACTCCCCAGCAGTGAGGACCTCTCTCTTCCTCTCTTGCTCTCCCTGGGGCTGGTAGTCCAGGGGTCTTATTCCTTGGAGGCCATGTGGGCCATGAGGTCCACCACCCTGTTGCTGTAGCCAGATTCATTGTCATACCAGAAAATGAGCTTGACATAGTAATTGCTGAGGGCAATGCAAGCCCCAGCATCGAAGGTGGAAGAGTGAGTTTTGCTGTTGAAGTTGGAGAATACCACCTGGTGCTCGGTGTAGCCCAGGATGCCCTTAAGGGGGCCCTCCGATGCCTGCTCTACCACCTTCCTTTTTTTTTTGAGACTGAGTCTCACTCTTGTCGCCCAGATTGGAGTGTAGTGGCGTGATCTTGGCTCACTACACCTCCGCCTCCTGGGTTCAAACAATTCTCTTGCCTCAGCCTCCTGAGTAGCTGGGATTACAGGTGCCCACCATTACACCCAGCTAATTTTTGTATTTTTAGTAGAGACAGGATTTTCCATGTTGGTCAGGCTGGTCTTGAACTCCTGACCTCAGGTGATCTCCCCATCTTGGCCTCCCAAAGTGCTGGGTTTACAGGAATGAGCCACCACGCCCAGCCTTCACCACCTTTTTGATGTCATCATATTTGGCAGGTTTTTCCAGACAGCAGGTCAGGTCCACCACTAATACGTTGGCAGTGGGGACATGGAAGGCCATGCCAGTGAGCTTCCCGTTCAGCTCAGGGATGACCTTGCCAACAGCTTTGCCAGCACCAATAAAGGCAGGAATGATGTTCTGGAGAGCCCCGCAGCTGTCACACCACAATTTTCTGGAGGGGCCATCCACAGTCTTCTGGGTGGCAGTGATAGTGTGGACTGTGGTCCTGAGTTCTTCTACGATACTAAAGTCATCATAGATGACCTTGGCCAGGGGTGCTAAGCAGTTAGTAATGTAGGAGGCATTGCTGACAATCTTGAGGCTGTTACACTTCTCATGGTTCACGCCTATCATGAACATGGGGATGTCAGCAGAGTGGGCAGAGATGATGACCCTTTTGGCTCCCCTCCCACAAATGAGCCCTGGCCTTCTCCATGGTGGTGAAGATGCCAGTGGACTCCACGATGTACTCAGCGCCAGCGCCACACCGTTTGATTTTGGAGAGATCTCGCTCCTGAAAGATGCTGATGGGATTTCCATTGATGACAAGCTTCCCATTCTCAGCCTTGACGTTGCCATGGAATTTGCCACGAGTGGAATCATACTGGAACATGTTGACCACGTAGTTGAGGTCAATGAAGACATCATTGACGACAATATCCACTTTACCAAAGTTAAAAGCAGCCCTGGTAACCAGGCACCCAATACAGTCAAATCCATTGACTCCAACGTTTACCTTCCCCATGGTGTCTCAGGGATGCGGCTGGTGATGTGAGAAAAGATGTGGCTGTTCTCTTGAATAGGAGGAGCAGAGACTTTTTTGAGTTTCCTTCTTGTTGCCCAGGCTGGAGTGCGATGGCGCGATCTCAGCTCATGGCAACCTCCGCCTCCCAGGTTCAAGTGATTCTCCTGTTTCAGCCTCCTGAGTAGCTGGGATCACAGGCATGCGCCACCATGCCCTGCTAATTTTGTATTTTTAGTAGAGACAGGGTTTCTCTATGTTGGTCAGGCTGGTATCAAATTCCTAACCTCAGGTGATCTGCCTGCCTCGGCCTCCCAAAGTGCTGGGATTATAGGCATGAGTCACCGCTCCCGGACTTGGTTTTTTTTTTTTTTTTTTTTTGAGACAGAGTCTCATTCTGTTACCCTGCTAGAGTGCAGTGGTGTGATCTCGGTTCACTGAAACCTCTGCCTCCCAGGTTCAAGTGATTCTCCCACTTCAGTCTCCAGAGTAGCTGGGACTACAGGCGCACGGCACATGTGTGGCTAATTTTTGTATTTTTTTTAGTAGAAATGGGGTTTCATCCTGTTTGCCAGGCTGGTCTCAAATTCCTGACCTCAGGAGATCTGCTTGCCTTTCAAGGTGCTGGGATTATAGAAATGAGCCACTATGGCTGGCCTGAATTCTGGCTCCTAATAGCTATATGACCTTGAGCATATTACCCAGCCTCTGGGCCTCAGTTTACTTATCTGTAAAGTAACACTGATAACTACTTCACAGAGCAGAAGTGAAGATTAAATGCAATTACAAAGATTATAGTATTATGGCTACAATATATTGAACATGTTATTTGCTAATCACTGTGCTAAGTATAATACTTGATACATATTGCTTATGGAAAGTAGTTAGCTCAATGCCCAATATTTAGTAGGCATTCAGTAAACAAAAGCTAGTATTTTCTTTGTGGTCTTCTTCCATTTTTAGCTTTTTTTTTTTTGGAGATGGAGTCTTGCTCTGTTTCCCAGACTGGAGTGAGTGTAGTGGTGCGATTTTGGCTCACTGCAACCTACGCCTCCAGGATTCAAGCAATTTTTCTTCCTCAGCCTCCCGAGTAGCTGGGACTACAGGCGTACACTACCATGCCCGGCTAATTTTTCTTTTTTCTTTTTTAGTAGAAATGGGGTTTCACTGTGTTGCCCAGGCTGGTCTTGAACTCTTGTCTCAGGCAATCCACTTACCTCTGCCTCCCAAAATGCTGAGATTACAGGCGTGAGCCACCGTGCCTTATCCATTCTTAACATCATTCTTGTCTTTGTGACTGACACTATGGTAGGTAACAATAAACAGTTGTTGAGTTTGAATTTATTTAATGTGATTTGAGTAACTGCCAGAGGTCTTCTTCAGTATAATTGACTGCAGTTCTTTGGAATTGAAGATTTTGAGTTTTCTATTAAAGTACACATACCCCTGGAGAGAAGTAAAACTTTGAACTATTATCAATAGCCATCTTATGGGAATTCGTTGTTTATCACCTGCTTTCAAATCTGAGAAAGACCTTGCAGGATGAGACTTGGGTAGGAAAGAAAGAGACTTGAGCACCCAATATCATGTGGAACAAAATTATTATTTCCTATTTGCCTCAGAATTATTCTTTTTTCTAATTTGTATTGTATATCATTCTACTTAACATACATGTACTTCATTTAATAGCTATGGCTCTCCTGTGGGACCATGGAATTAGATCAGCAGAAATGAGTCATTTCCATTACTTAGGTTATTTAGCACTTTGTGATATTATGGGCATGATGGCAGATTCACTCCCTATGTAGTTAATAGCTTTATGTTGAGTATTGAGAGAGAATATTCTAGACCTAATCCCTAATTTTGGCTAGCTGTTTTGGCCAAATGAATGTCATTTGTCAGCTTCCCTATGAACTGCCCAGAGGATTGCTGAATACAAGATGAGATGATAAACCTAAAAACACTGAAAAGGCTACATGAATGCAAAATGGATCATTCCAGATTTTATTTTTATTTTTATTTTTTTAAAGACCAACAGCCTGAGAGCCTGTGGGGCTGACAGCTCTCCAGACTGAAGGCCCAGATTTTATTGTTATTATTATTTGATATGGTCTCACTCTGTCACCCAGCCTGCAGTGCAGTGGCAACAATCATGGCTCACTGCAGTGCCTCCCAGGTTCAAGTGATCCTTCCACTTCAGTCTCCCAAGTAGCTAGGACTACAGATGTGGGCCACCATGCTCTGCTAATTTTTTCTTTTTTTTTCTTTTTAAGATGGAGTCTCACTCTTGTTGCCCAGGCTGGAGTGCGGTGGTGCGATCTTGGCTCACTGCAACCTCCGTCTCCTGGGTTCAAGCAATTCTCCTGTCTCAGCTTCCTGAGTAGCTGGGACTATAGGCGTGAGCCACTATACCCAGCTAATTTTTGTATTTTTAGTAGAGATGGGTTTCACCATATTGGCCAGGATGGTCTTGATCTCCTGACCTTGTGATCCGCCTGCCTTGGCCTCCCAAAGTGCTGGGATTACAGGCATGAGCCGCTGCACCTGGCTTTTTTTTTTTTTCATTTTTTGTAGAGATGGAGTCTCCCTATGTTGCCCAGGCTGATCTCAAACTCCTGAGCCCAAGAGAGCCTCCCACCTCAGCCTCCCAAAGTGCTGGGATTACGGATGTGAGCCATTGTACCCAGCCTTATTCCAGAGTTTAAACACATGACCTTGGAAAATTCAATGTTGTGGGCCTCAGTTTCCTTATCTCTAAAATGAAAGACTTGGGAAAAAAATTACTTTCAACACCCTTGTCAACTCTAAAATTTTGATAAGTTCTATTTTCTCTCTTCCTAACTTATGTCCTTTGCTTCCATAGTCACTTCTCAGCACAGCAGCCAAAATGATTCTTTGAAACTTGTCCATTCATTATCACTCCTCTGCTCAGAATCCTCCATTGGCTCTTAATTTCATGCTGAGAAAATGGCAGTGATCCACATCATCTGTGCTTCTCTCTGCCATACTTCTGTGGACTTACCTCCTACTCTCCCTACTCCACCAATACTGGACTCTGCTGTTTCTTGAAATGCAGCTTCTCTTGCCTTAGGTCTCTTACATGGAAGGTTCTGGCTACTAGAATTCTTTTTTCAAAGATAAGTAAGTAGCATGGCCAGCTCCCTCATCTCTGTCAAGTCTTTACTAAAGTGTCAACCTATTTGAAATTTGCAACCACCTCTGTACCCACCTTTTACCGTGTTCCATTATTTTTTTCTCAAAGCACTAAGCTTTTAATTTACTATGTGTATACTTGGGCACTTTTTTGCCCAAGAGTGCAGTTGCTGGGTCATATGGTAATTGTGTTTAGGTTTTTAAGAAACTGGTTTCCAGAGTGGCTATACCATTTTACATTACCATCAGCAATGTGTAGGAGATCTAGTTTCTTTTTCTTTTTTTTTTTTTGAAATGGAGTTTGATACTGTCGCCCAGGCTGTAGTGTAGTGATGTGATCTCGGCTCACTGCAATCTCCACCTCCTGGGTTCAAGCAATTCTCCTGCCTCAGCCTCCTGAGTAGCTGGGACTACCGGCATACGCCACCACGCCCAGCTAATTTTTTTGTATTTTTAGTAGAGATGGGGTTTCACCATTTTGGCCAGGATGGTCTTGATTTCCTAACCTTGTGATCTGCCCGCCTCGGCCTCCCAAAGTGCTGGAATTACAGGCGTGAGCCACCGACCCTGGCCAAGAGATCTAGTTTCTTTGCATCATTGCCAATATTTAGTGTTATCTCTATTTTTTATTTTAGCCATGCAAGCAGATGTGTAATGGTACCTCATTGTAGTTTTAATTTGCATTTCTCTTGATTAACAGTGTTCAACTTCTTTTCATGTGCTTGCTTATCACCTGTGTGTTCTCTTCAGTGAATCATCTCTGGATGTCTTTTGCCTACTTTTTTTCTTTTTATTATTATCATTACTTTTTTTCTTTGGCCATTGAAATAAGGACTCACCATTTTCTAACTGAGTGATTCTTAAAAATTATATGTTTTTTAGAGACCAGGTCTCACTCTGTGGCACAGGCTAGAGTACAGTGGCACTATCATAGCTCACTGCAGCTTTGAACTCCTGGCCTCAAGCTGTCCTCTCACCTCAGCCTCATGAGTAGCTAGGACTACAGGTGCATGCCACTACACCTGGCTAATTTTTAAATTTGTTTATTGAGACGAGGTCTTGCTATGTTGTCCAGGCTGGTGTTGAATTCCTGGCCTGCGGTGACCCTCTCGTTTCAGCCTCCCAAAGTGTTGGATTTACAAGCATGAGCCACTGTGCCCAGCCTGTGGCATGATTTTATTATGGTTGTATAGCCTCTTCCTGTTCTTTCTTGTTTTCTGAGTTTGATTCTCCAGATTTCCTGGGAATTCAGTGAGTCACCCACTATTAACCTTCATCTTTTGCTTGAATCAGCTAGGGTTGATTTCTATATGCAACTAGGGACCTTGAGTTATATAGTTTCTGAATTTTGAGAGTAAAAACCACAATACATATTAAAGACGTGCACCATCTTACCAGGGAAACAGGACTTAATGAAATACTAGAACTGGCCAGGGTCAGTGGCTTATATGCCTGTAATTCCAGCACCTTGGGAAGCCAAGGCAGGAGTATCACTAGAGCTAAGGAGTTTGAGACCAGCCTGGGCAACCTAGCAAGACCTTGTCTCTACTAAAATTCCACTCCCCGCAAACAAAGAAAAATTAGCTGACATGTGAAGTGGCATGTGCCTGTAGTCCCAGCTATTCTGGGGACTGAGGAAGAAGGATTGCTTGAGCCTGGAAGGTTGAGGCTGCAGTGAGCCCGAATTGTGCCACTGCATTCCAGCCTGGGCAACAGAGACCCTGTTTCATAAAAACAAACAAACAAAAAAAAGGTGGGGAGCCGGGTGCAGTGGCTCAAACCTGTAATCACAGCACTTTGGGAGGCCAAGGCAGGCAGGTCACCTGAGGTCAGGAGTTTGAGACCAGCCTGGCCAACATGGAGAAACTCCGTCTTTACTGAAAATACAAAAATTAGCCGGATGTGGTGGTGGGCACTTGTAATCCCTGGAATCCCAGCTACTTGGGATACTGAGGCAGGAGAATTGCTTGAACCCAGGAGGTGGAGGTTACAGTGAGTGCCACTCCACACTAGCCTGGGCAACAGAGTGAGACTCCATCTTAAAAAAGAAAGAAATACAAGAACTGTATTACACAGAAATGTGATAGCTTGTTTAACACAGAGAAGTGATATAAATAAAAGGGAAATTAGTGACTGGAGCATGTGGAACAGGTTTATAGAAAAACTGGATGCAAAAATTTACATAGAAGTGTTTATATACCACGGCCCTTTGGTAGAACACAAACTGTAATATGATTGTTTTGCCCCCTTAGGGGCACTATCTTCTTGATTGAAAATGCATACCCTAGGATATTGCTCTAGTTAGGTTAATCTCTTTCCTTTGTTGCATTAGAAGGTGAAAAACTTTTTCAGATGAGTTAGATTTCCCTCAAAAATATTTCTACTGATAAGATGTTCAGATAGCATATTGGGGTCTACCGCTAGATCAAAGAGTCAGTTGCTAAGAGACTGGATTGTCACAAACTGTTACCATCCTGGCATTGTAAGCTTTTGAGAAATGTAAAATAATTCTTCTTCACCAAAATGTTTGAGGCTTTTGCTTTAGTTTATAGACTGGTTTGCTTATTTATTTATTTAGAGACAGAATCTCTCTCTGTTGCCCAGGCTGGCCTGCAGTGGCGCAGTCTCAGTTCACTGCAACCTCTGTCTCCCAGGTTCAAGTGATTCTTCTGCCTCAGCCTCCTGAGTAGCTGGGATTACAGGTGCATGCCACTGTGCCTGGCTAATTTTTTGTATTTTTAGTAGAGACGATGTTTCAGCATGTTGGCCAAGCTGGTCTTCAACTCCTGACCTCGTGATCCACCCACCTCAGCCTCCCAAAGTGCTGGGATTACAGGCATGAGCCACCCCGCCCAGCCTAGCCTGGTTTATTATAGTTTATTTGTAAATTTGGTTCATTGTAGAATATATTAGTAAATTTATCTATAGTCAGAAGCCAGACAGTTTTTAAAAATATTATCTGTAAAGTGAGGATTTTTATTTGGTTTTATTTTTTATAGAGACCTGTTATCCAGGCTAAAGTGTAGTGGTATAATCAGCTCACTGCAGCCTCAAATTCCTGGGCTCAGGCAATCCTCCTCCTTCTGTTTCCTGAGTAGCCGGGACTACAGGCTTGCACCACCATGCTTGACTGGTTTTTGTTTATTTTTCTTTTGAGACAGAGTCTTGCTGTGTCACCCAGGCTGGAATGCAGTGGTGCGATCTTGACTCAATGCAATGGCGCAATCTCAGCTCACTACAACCTCTACCTCCTAGGTTCAAGTGATTCTCCTGCCTCAGCCTCCCAAGGTGCCCGCCATCATGCCTGCCTAATTTTTTTTTTTTTTTGAGACAGAGTCTCACACTGTCATCCAGGCTAAAGTGCAGTGGCATGATCTTAACTCAATGTAACCTCTGCCTCCTGGGTTCAAGCGATTCTCCTGCCTCAGTCTCCTGAGTAGCTGGGATTACAGGTGCCCGCCACCATGCCCGACTGATTTTTGTATTTTTAGTAGAGATGGGATTTCACTGTTTTGTCCAGGCTGGTCTTGAACTCCTGACCTCAGGTGATCCACCTGCCTCGACCTCCCAAAGTGCAGGGATTACAGGTGTGAGCCACCATGCCTGGCCTGCCCACCTAATTTTCATATTTTTAGTGGTGATGGGTTTTTGCCATGTTGGCCAAGCTGGTCTCAAACGCCTGACCCCAGATGATCAGCTCGCCCTGGCCTCCCAAAATGCTGGGATTACAGGCCTGAGCCACCAAGTCCAGCCTATTTTACGTATATTTGTAGAGGTAGAGTCTCACCATCTTGCCCAAGCTGGTTTTGCACTCTTGGGCTCAAGTGATCCTCTTGCCCCACCTCCCAAAGTGCTGAGATTACAGGTGTGAACCACCTCACCTGACCAAGAGTTTTATTATTAGCTGGTTTATGATGCTAGCTCTCTTGTGTATCTTCTATACTTTATGTTAGGATTCTTTTCTCTCACCTTCCCCCATCATCATCTTTTCTTCCTCACAGCATGTTCTTGGAGAGAAAGGAGTAGGCAGGAGTTTGTGATTATTTGAAGGCAAGTGGCAAGATGATGTGGGGAGGCTGGTCAAAAGAGGAAACTCAAATTTAAAGCAATGGAACACCAGCACTACTTTTCTTTTTGTCAGTTGCTCATGGCTTTGTGTTTAGTAATCCAGAATAGGTCATGAATCTTTAGATACAGATAGGTTTTTTTTTTTTGGTTTTGTCCAGGCTGGATGGAGTGCAGTGTTTCGATCTCAGCTCACTATAACCTCCACCTCCCTGGTTCAAGTGATTCTCCTCTCTTAGCCTACCAAGCAGCTGGGACTACAGGCAGGTGGCACTGCACTCGGCTAATTTTTGTATTTTTAGTAGAGACGAGATTTCACCATGTCGGCCAGGCTGGTCTCAAACACCTTACCTTGTGATTTGCCCGCCTCAGCCTCCCAAAGTGCTGTGATTACAAGCATGAGCCACCACACCCAGCCACAGATAGATTTTTAAAATGTGGATTAAAAAAACTCCTGAGTCTAACTAAAATCCATCTTAGTTTCCTTCCTTTTCTCCAACAAAAAGGAAATATGGAAAAGCAGAAAAGAATTGCATTTTTCCAAAAGGAGAATAATTGGCAGAGTGGAACACTTGCTAGTGAATTACAGTGGGACTATAACTTCTTTAGAAAGGGAATTGTTACTCAGGTAGAATTCCTTCTCTTGCCCTTCCCTTTGGCTTCGACTGTATACTTAAAACTGAAAATGGGTCCATTTCTTCCTTTCTGTTACTTCCCTTCTCAATGGATCCATTTCTTCCCTTTAAAAATTAGGTTGAGTTGGGCTTGGTGGTACAGACCTGTAATTCCAGCTATTCAGGGAGGCTGAGGCAGGAGGATCATTTGAGGCCAGTCTGGGCAACATAGGGAAGTTCCCATTTCTGTCTCTCTCTCTCTCTCTCTCTCTCTCTCTCTCTCTCTCTCTCTCTCTCTCTCAAACACACACGTACACAAACACACGGTATTGTTGAGAAAGTTGAAAGTAAAACATACTCCCCAGTAGATGTAGATATATATATCTTTTTCTTTTTTTTTAGATGGAGTCTTGCTCCCTCGCCCAGACTGGAGTGCATTGGTGCAATCTGGGATCACTGCAGCAACTTCCACCTCCTGGGTTCAAGCGATTGTCCTGCCTCAGCCTCCTGAGTAGCTGGGATTACACCACCACCACACCCAGCTAATTTTTATATTTTTAATAGAGATGGGGTTTCACCATGTTGGTCAGGCTTGTCTCGAACTCCTGACATCGTGATCTACCTACCTTGGCCTCCCAAAGTGCTAGGATTATGGGCATGAGCCAACACGCCTGCTCCCTCTCCCACTGGATATTTTTTTATACTGTGTGAGAGTAAGGAAGCTTAGAAAATGGCCTAAAACTATTTTTTCTCAAACTTTGAACTTTGCATACAATATGGGCCTCTTGGGCAAAACTGTAGACATAATTTTGCCTGAATCTGTTTGGATTTTTTTCAAGTAGTTAATATGAGGGAGAGAGGCAGAAATAATCTCTTCCAAGTTCAACTGTGAGATTTAGGCCACTTTTTTTCCAGAACTTCCTTCCTGACTGAAGATTTCTCTGTGTTATTTTCTCTCATCATCAAATGGACCTTCAGCTCTGTAATACTGAAATAGGTTTAAAATATTGTCACCTTTCAAATTTCTGTGCACTACAGTATAACTCATTATATTTTAATCAGTGCGTCTAAAGAAGTTTTTATCTTTCAACCTAAACCTGATTGTCTAGTGATATTCCACATCTTGCTGATGCTTAATGCACCAACCACTCAAATGCTGAGGCTGAAACAGAGAATCATCTTAGATTCTCTCCTTTTCACTTATCCAGAAGTCACATGTCCTGCAGGTGGTTCTTCTTAGCAATATGTACCCTCCTTTTCTCCATCCTGACTTTCTCTGCCTTAGTTGGACCTTAATACTTTTTGGCCGGGTGTGGTGGCTCATGCCTGTAATCCCAGCACTCTGGGAGGCTGAGGCAGGCGGATCACCTGAGGTCAGGAGTTCGAGACCAGACTGACCAATATGGTGAAACCCCATCTTTAAAAAAAAAAGAAAAAAAACAATACTTTTTACCTGCATCATTATAGGTTGGTCTCTCGGCTTCTGGTCTAGTATCTCTCCAGTTCATTCTTGATACTACTGCCAGGTTATCTTTCTAAACACTGTGGATTAAATTCATATATCATTATGTATTAAATTCCAGTTCCAGTGAGAACACATGACTACATGGAGGGGATCATCACACACTGGGGCCTGTCAGGGGCTGGGGGCAAGGGGAGGGAGAGCATTAGGACACATACCTATTGCATATGGGCTTAAAACCATTAGGTGATGGGTTGATAGTTACAGCAAACCACTGTGGCACATGTATACTTATGTAACAAACCTGCAGGTTCTACACATGTATCTCAGAACTTAAAGTAAAATTTAAAAAATTTAAAAATAAATAAATTCCAGTTCCTTAATTTTAAGACACACAGCCCTTCAGAATTCCATCCCAGTTTGTTTTTTTTCTAATTTGATCTTTTACCATTCCTCCTTTATTTCAGGCATACCAAAGTATGGCACTTCTCTAGACATGCCATGGAGTTTCATACTTTCTCTTGTTTCATATCATTGTGACTTTGTCTATATATACCTTTTTCTCTGCTTAGAACACCTTTCCCTGCCTTTTTGTTTGTATGTTGCTTTTTTTTTTTTTTTTTTTTTTGAGACGAACTCTTCCTCTGTTGCCCAGGCTGGAGTGCAGTGGTTCGATCTTGGCTCACTGCAACCTCTACCTCTGGGTTCAAACAATTCTCCTGATTCATCCTCCTGAGTAGTGGAGATATTACAGGTGCCTGCCACCACACCTGGCCAATTTTTGTATTTTTAGTAAAGACATGGTTTCACTATGTTGGCCAGGCTAATCTTGAACTCCTGACCTCAAGTGATCTGCCCACCTTGGCCTTCCAAAGGGCTGGGATTACAGGCTGGGATTACAGGCGTGAGTGCCCACCAGTGTACCAGGCACTGTTTTTGTGCTTGGGATATACTGGTGAACAAAACAGTTAAAACAGTAAAATAAACAAACAAAAAAGTCCCTGTTTTAATTACATTCTAGTGGAGGGAATATACATAAATATTAAGTATGAAAATAGTAATTTTTTATTAGTGGTGAGAAGGACTTTGGAGAAAAATGAGGTAAGCAGGAGGATGGGGGTGTAGAGAAATATACTGTTTTTAATACTCTTATAGATTACTTTTGGATTAACACTGAAAAGTCATCAGATTTACTCCATAAACCAAATAGCAGGAAAAAAGCTAATTCATAATTAATTATTCAGTGATGACCCTTTGATGAACATTATTTGAAATTTACATCTGTATTCCCCAGTGATTCTCTACTCCAATGGAATTGTCTAATTTGCAAGGAAGTTTTCAGAAGAAATGCTTCCAAGCAAGCAAGCTGTACCGCAGTCTCTCAACCATAAAACATCTCATTTTCATAGAAAATGATTTAAAGTTTTTGACAGTTACAAAGTAGGAAACAAAGGTCCTAGCCTTACCCAGTTACAGAATTTCTCATTTTACCATCTTACTTAGGAATGGTCAATATTATGTTTGAGAACAATAAAGCAAAGGAAATAGAAAAGCTGCCACTTTTGAATAATTTTACTTACGTACACACTAACAAAACATGAGATGCCAAATAAACAACATTACACCAGATGCCTGTTAAATCAAATGCTTTTCTTACAGGTTGATGTATCAATAGACTTTTGTGAATGTGCTCAATTAATAGACCTACTTTGGCTGGGCTCAGTGGCTCAGTGGCTCATAATCCTAACGCTTTGGGAGGCTCTGGCAAGTGGATCGCTGGAGCCTTGGGGTTCAAGACCAGTCTGAACAACATGACAAAACCCATCTCTACAAAAAAATATATGAAAATTAGCTGAGCGTAGTAGTATGTGCCTATATTCCCAGCTATGTGACAAGTCTATATCAGGACTTAGCTCTGCAGGTTGAGGCTCCAGTGAGCTGTGATCTTGTCACTGCATTCCAGCCTGTGCAACAGAGCAAGATCCTGTCTTTAAAAAAAGAAAAAAAATACTGTTTAGAGCCCTTGGAGAGAAATTCTTAGAGAGTTATTTGCTTTGCATATATGTCAAAACAACTTACTTGAGATGAAATATTCAGAATTATAAATTAAATCTTTTAAAAAATAAGATGATATAAAAATATTTCCTCTGTTAATATAGTGGTAATGCTGCTGCAAAGACGTGCATGTAGATATAAAGGCATCATGTCAAGAGTTTACCTTAAATCCCTGAGATTTAGGCACATGAATTGTTTTTATTCAGTTTTGCATAGGAGCAATTCAGTGTTACTTGTAGGTCTGAATTCTATAGTAAATTATATTTTCAGAATGGTGACTCTAATAATAAGTACTTAAAAACAGTACTCACTTTGTGCTGAGAATTTTTTTTTTTTTTGAGACAGAATTTCGCTCTTGTTCCCCAAGCTGGAGTGCAGTGGTTCTATTTCTGCTCACTGCAACCTCCACCTCCTGTGTTTGAGCAATTCTTCCGCCTCAACCTCCTGAGTAGCTGGGATTACAGGCTCGTGCCACCACGCCTGGCTAATTTTTTTTTTTTTTTTTTGTATTTTTAGTAGAAACAGGGTTTCACCATGTTACCAAGCTGGTCTCGAACTTTTGACCTCAGGTGATCCGCTTGCCTCGGCCTCCAAAAGTGCTGGGATTATAGGCGTGAGCCACTGCTCCCAGCCGTGCCAAGACTATTGTAAGAAGTTTATGTATATTTACTATTTTAATCCTCACACGTTAATGATGTAGGCACTATTAATATCCCATCTACAGCTGAAGAAACTGAGGCATGGAGCAATTGGGTTTTATTTTTCCCAACGTTACATAGACAGAGCCAAAAATCAAAACCAGGTAGTCTGGCTTCAGAGTCCGTATTTCGTGTGTGTGTGTGTGTACGCACGCGCGTGCATACATGACAGAGAGAACACATACATAACATAAAATTTACCATCTTAACCATTTATTTTTGGTCTATGTTTTGTGTTTGTTTTTATTTTTTCTTTTTTGGTTTCATTTAATTTACTTTTGAGATGGGATCTCACTCTGTCATTCAATCATAGCTCATTGCAGCCTCAAACTCCTGTGCCCAAGTGATCCTACCTTGGTTGCCCAAATAGTTGAAACTACAGATAACTCTCGCCATGAAAAACTAATATTTTTCTTTTCCTTTTTTTTTTTTTTTTTAAAGAGACAAGGGTCTTGCTTTATTTCCTAGGCTGGAGTGCAGTCACAGCTCACTACAGTCTCTGCTTCCCTCAGTGGATCCTCTCACCTCAGCCTGTCAAGTATCTGGGGCTACAGGCATGCACCACCATGCCCAGCTAATTTTTTCCTGTTTTTTGTAGAAATGGGGTTTCACTGTGTTGTCTAGGTTGGTCTTGAACTCCTGGGCTCAAGTACTCCACCCACCTCAGCCTCACAAAGTGCTGGGATTACAGGCATGAGCTACTGTGCCCAACTATATATCTTTTTTGTACAAATATCTATTCAAATGTTTTGCCCATGCTTGAATTGGGGTTTTTTGTTGTTGTTGTTGAATTGTGGGAGTTATTTATATATTTTGAATATTAATTGCTTACTAGATGTTTGATTTGCAGGCTGGGTATGGTGGCTCCTGCCTCTAGTCCCAGCACTTTGGGAAGCTAAGGCGGGAAGATTGCTTGATGCCAGGAGTTCAAGACCAACTTGGGCAACATAGCAAGACGCTGTTTTTAAAAATAAATAAATAAATTTTTTTTTTTTTAAAGAATAGATGGCTGGGTGCAGTGACTCATGTCTATAATCCCAGCACTTTGGGAGGCTGAGGCAGGTGGATCACCTGAGGTCAGGAGTTCAAGACCAGCCTGGCCAACGTGGCAAGACCCTGTGTCTATTAAAAATATAAAAATTAGCTGGTTGTGGTGCCACACACCTGTAATCCAGCTACTCAGGAGGGTGAGACAGGAGAATCACTTGAACCCAGGAGGTGGAGGTTGCAGTGAGCCAAGGTTGTCCCACTGCACTCCAGCCTGGGCGACAGATCGAGACTCTGTCTTAAAGAAAATAAAAAAGCAGAATAGATACATGATTTGCAAATATTTTCTCCCATTCTGTAGGTTGTCTTTTTAATCTTCTTATGCATACATTTTCAATTTTGATGAAGTCGAATTTATTTTAACATTTGTTACCTGTATTCTTTGATGTCTTAGCCAAGAAATCAGTGCCAATCCAATGACAGAAAATTTTCCTCTATATTTTTCTCTAAGAGTTTTATAATTTTAGCTTCTACATTTAGGTTGGTACCTTTTTTTTTTGGTTTGTTTTGAGATGAAGTCTCGCTGTGCTGCCCAGGCTGGACTCACAACTGCTGGACTCAAGCAGCCCTCCCAACTTGGACTCCTGAGTATCTGGGACTACAGGCATGCATTACTGTGCCCAGCTGGTTCATTTTGCATTAATTTTTGTTATGGTGTAAGGTAAGGGTCCACCTTTAATCTTATGACTTCTTTTCATTTCTGCCTCATTGTTTTTACCTCCAAGTGTACTTATACCTTCTTTCGAAAAGTTGGCATAAGGATTTAGAAAAGTAGATGTCTCTGAGAAGGGATGACCAAGGAGAGGGAGAAAAATAGGAGAACAGCTGATCAATGGGGCAGTGAGAACTTACACATTTATTAATTAACCTTACCCTCTTAATAGTGCATGTTTTGTGGCATTTCAAAGCAATTACAATAGTAACATCAAAGATCACATGTCACAGATCACCATAACAAATGCAATAATAATGAAAAAGTTTGAAGTATTGTGAGAATTGCCAAAAGGTGACACACATACATGCAGTGAACAAAGGCTGATGGAAAAGTGATATCAGTAGATGTGCTTGATACAGGGTTGCCACAGCCTTCAATTTGTTTTTTAAAAAATATGTTTTCTGTGGAGTACAGTAAGCTAAGTACCATAAAACAAGGTATGCCTATATACTTCCATCTTCTTTAGGTAAAATATGTACATCTCAATGGCTAGACTATATGGTAGTGAGATGTTTAACTTTCTAAATAACTACCCAGCCAGTCTGCAAAATGATTGCACCATAGTACGTTCCTACCAGCAGTGTATGATAGTTTTAGTTGCTCCGTATCTTCAACAATTGGTATGGTCCTTTTTAAAGTCATTTTAATAACATGTAGTTATATCTCTTACTGGTTTTAATTCACATTTCCCTTTTGACTAATGATGGCTTCTATGAATTAATTTGCCATCTATGTATCTTCTTTGGTGAAGTGTCTCTTAAAAATATTTTTCTGGGCTGGGTGCGGTGGCTCACGCCTGTAACCCAGCACTTTCAGAGGCTGAGGGAGGTGGATCACCTGAGGTCAGGAGTTCAGTCTGG
The DNA here is from genome assembly GCA_004027715.1 of Plecturocebus donacophilus. Taxonomy (NCBI): domain Eukaryota; kingdom Metazoa; phylum Chordata; class Mammalia; order Primates; family Pitheciidae; genus Plecturocebus; species Plecturocebus donacophilus. The sequence goes on along the minus strand of PVKP010024430.1, from coordinate 6,894 downwards.
CCAACCTGAAGCCCCATCTCTACTAAAAATACAGAAACTAGCTGGGTGTGGTGGCCAGCGCCTGTAATCTCAGCTAATTGGGAGGCTGAGGCAGGAGAGTCACTTGAACCTAGGAGGCAGAGTGGCTGACAGAGTGAGACTCCGTCTCCAAAAAAAAAAAGGTGCAGTGGCTTATGCCTGTAATCCCAGCACTTTGGGAGGCTGAAGTGGGTGGATCATCTAAGGTCAGGAGTGCAAGACCAGACTGGCTAACTGGGTAAAACCCAGTCTCTACTAAAAATGCAAAAATTAGCCAGACATGGCGGACCATTCCTGTAATCCCAGCTACTCGGTAGGCTGAGGCAGGAGAATCTCTTGAACCCGGGAGGCAGAGGTTGCAGTGAGCCAAGATTGCGCCACTGCACTCCAGCCTGGATGACAGAGTAAGACTATCTCAAACAAAACAAACAAAATTTCTTATTTTAAATTGGATTGTTTTCTTATTATTGTGTTTTGAGAGTTCTTGATACATTGTGCATGTAAGTCCTTTATCAGATGTGATTAGCAAATATTTTCTTCCAGTCTATGGCTGGCTTGTCTTTTCATTATCAGAGATAGGAAAGCAAAAGTTCTTAATTTTGAAGAAGTTTAGTTCATCACTGCTTTTGTAAATGGGTCATGCTTTTCATATCTAAAATCTTTCTCTAACCTAAGATCACGAAGGTATTCCAACTTGTTGTTGTGGTTTTTGAGACAGAGTCTCGCTCTGTCGCCCAGGCTGAAGTGCAGTGGTACAATCTTGGCTCACTGCAATCTCTGCCTCCTGTGTTCACACGATTCTCCTGCCTTAGCCTCCCTAGTATTTGGGACTACAGGTGTGTGCTACCATGCTCGGCCAATTTTTTGTATTTTAGTAAAGACGGGTTTCCTCGTGTTGCCCAGGCTGGTCTCAAACTCCAGAGCTCAGGCATTTCATCCGCCTCAGCTTCTCAAAGTGCTGGGATTACAGGAGTGAGCCACTGGGCCTGTCCCCAAAGGTATTCTGTTTTCTTCCTGAAGTTTTTTCTTTTCATTTCTTTTTTTTTTTTTTTTTTTTTTGAGATGGAGTTTCACTCTTGTTACCCAGGCTGGAGTGCAATGGCGGGATCTCGGCTCACCGCAACCTCCGCCTGTTGAGTTCAAGCAATTCTCCTGCCTCAGCCTCCTGAGTAGCTGGGACTACAGGTGTGCGCCACCATGCCCAGCTAATTTTTGTATTTTCAGTAGAGACGGGGTTTCACCATGTTGACCAGGATGGCCTCGATCTCTTGACCTCGTGATCCACCGGCCTCGGCCTCCCAAAGTGCTGGGATTATAGGCATGAGCCACCATGCCCAGCCTCTTCCTGAAGTTTTATAGTTGTAGGCTACATATTTTGATATCTCATCCAACTTTAGTTAATTTTTATATATATTGCAAGGTATGGATTAAAATGGGTTTTTGTTGTTGTTGTTTCTCTTTTTTTTTTTTTTTTGAGACACAGTCTTGCTCTGTTGCCCAATCTGGAGCACAATGACTCAATCTTGGCTCATTGCAACCTCTCATTCCCAGGTTCAAGCAGTTCTCCTGCATCAGCCTCCTACAGGTGCACACCACAATGCTTGGCTAATTTTTGTATTTTTAGTAGGGATGGGATTTCGCCATGTTGGCCAGGGTTTTCTCGAACTCCTGACCTCAAGTGATCTGCCCACTTCGGCCTCCCAAAGTGCTGAAATTACAGGTGTGAGCCACTGTGCCCAGCCATTGTTTTTTTGAAACAAAGTTTTGCTCTGCGGCTCAGGCTGGACTGCAGTGATAGGACCATATAGCTCACTGCAGCCTCAAACTCCTGGGCTTAAGTGCTTGTTGGCCTCGGGCTCCCAAGTAGCTGGGACTACAGGCACATTGCAACCACACCTGGCTAATTTTTCTTCTTTTGTAGAGATAGGGTCTCACTGTGTTGACCAGGCTGGTCTCAAATTCCTGGCCTCAAGTAGTCCTCCCACCTCTGCCACTCCAAAGTGCTGGGATTATAGGCATAAGCCACCATACCCAGCCAAAATGAGTTTTTAAACTTTTTGGTTTTGTTAATGAGTATTCAGTGGTCTGGCAGTTTGTTTAAAAACTATTCTTTTTCTCCTGAGCTACATTTTTACCTTGTCAAAAATTAGTTGACCATTTATCATAGATGTGTGGTTCTATTTTTGAACTATCTGATTTGTCTATTTTAATTGGCAGTATTACATGTTTTGATTACTATATAATAAATGTTGAAGTTATATGACTTAAATCTTTCAACTTTGCTCTTTCACAGTTATTTTGGCTGGTGTAGATTCTTTGATTGTCATAAAAATTTTAGATTCAGCTTGTCCATGCCTTTAAAAAAAAAAAAAAGAAGCCTGCTAGGACTTTAATTGGAATTGCATTGAATCTATCAATAAGTATGGAGAGAATTTCTATTCTAACAGTATTGTCTGTAATTTATGAACACAGTTTATCTCTTGATTTTAGGTCTTTAATTTCTCTTCACAATATTTTGTTTTCAGTGTATATATTTTACACATTTTAAAGTTTTTCATATTTTACTAGTTTATGTTTTGAGGCTATTGTCAATGGTATTTTAAAAATTGAGTTTACATAATGAAATTTATTTTCATAAAGTGATCTTATATGCTGCAACTGTGCTAAACTGATATATCAGTTCTTAGTAGCTTTTTTTAACATGTTACAGAATTTGTGGCTGGGTGGGGTGGCTCACACCTGTAACACCAGCACTTTGGGAGACCAAGGCAGGTGGATCACCTGAGGTGAGGAGTACAAGACCAGCCTGGCCAGCATGGCAAAACCCCATCTCTACTAAAAATATACGGATCAGCCAGGCACGGTGGCATGCACTTGTACTCCCAGCTACGCTAGAGGCTGACGCAGGAGAATCACTTGAAGCTGGAAGGTGGATGTTGCAGTGAGCCAAGATCACACCACTGCACTCCAGCATAGATTACAGAGCGAGACTCAGTCTCAAAAAAAAAAAAAAAAAAAAAAAATCAGTGGCATTTGCTAGCTAGACAGTTGTGCCATTTTCAAATTAAGAAACTTTTACTTTCTTCTCATTTAGAAGGCTTTTATTTATTTTTGTTGCCTTTATTGAATTAAATAGAACCTCTATTACTATGCTCAGTAGAAGTGTTAAGAGTAGGCTGGGAATGGTGGCTCACATCTGTAATCCCAGCACTTTGGGAGGCTGAGGTGGGTGGATCATGAGGTCAGGGGTTGAAGACCAGCCTGGCCAACATGGTGAAACCCTGTCTCTACTGAAAATACAAAAATTAGCTGGGCATGGTGGTGCACACCTGTAGTCCCAGATACTCGGGAGGCTGAGGCAGGAGAATTGTTTGAACTCAGAGGAAGAGGTTGCAGTGAGCCAGGATCTTGCCACTGCACTCTAGCCTGGGTGATAGAGTGAGACTCTGTCTCAAAAAGAAAAAAAAAAAAGAGTGCTAAGAGTAGACATCTTTACCTTGTTCTTGATTTTAAGGGGAAACCATTCAGTTTTTGCCATTAAATATGATGTTAGCTATAGTTTTTTCATAGATTTGCTTTTTCGGATTGAGAAAGTCCTCTTCTATGCCTGGGTTGCTGAGTGTTTTATCAGGAATTAATGTTAGATTTTGCCAAGTGCTTTTTCTGCATTATTCAGATAAACACATACTTTAAAAAATTTTAGTCTCTTGGCCGGGCACAGTGGCTCACAACTCTAATCCCAGTACTTGGAAGGCCAAGGCAGGCAGATTGCTTGAGCCCAGGAGTTCAAGGCCACCCTGGGTAACACGACAAAACCATATCTCTACAAAAAAAAAAAAAACCCTCAAAAATTAGCCGAGTAATTAGACTGCAGACATGTACCTGTAGTTCCAGCTACTCTGGAGGCTGAGGGGAGAAGATCAGTTGAGCCCAGGAGGTTGAGGCTACAGTGAACCTTGGTAGTGCCACTGCATTCCAGACTGGGCAACAGATCAAGACCTTGCCTCAAAAAAAAAAAAAAAAATCTAATCTTTTACTATGGTGAATTACATTAATTAAGTTTCAGATGTTCAAACAACTTTATATTCTTTTACTATGGTGAATTACATTGATTAAGTTTTAGATGTTCAAACAGCTTTATATTCCTGGTATAAACCTCACTTGATCATGATTAATTAACCTTTTTATATATTCTTGGATTTGATTTGCTAATTTTTAAAGAATTTTCCAGCTGGGTGCAGTGGCTCACACCTGTAATTCCAGCACTCTGGGAGGCTGAGGTGGGTGAATCACCTGAGGTCAGGAGTTCAAGACCAGCCTGGCCAACATGGTGAAATCCTATCTCCACTAAAAATAGAAAAATTAGCCAGGCTCAGTGGCATGTGCCTGTAATCCCAGCCGTTCGGGCGCTTGAGGCATGAGAATCACTTGAACCTGAGAGGTTGCAGTGAGCCAGGATCACGCCATTGCATGCCAGCCTGGGTAACAAGAGTGAAACTCTGTCCCCAAAAATAAAAATAAATAAAAAAAATTAAAAAGAGATCCAGGTGCGGTGGCTTATTCCCACAATCCCAGCACTTCGAGAGGCCAAGGTGGGTGAATCACAAGGTCTAGAGTTTAGGGACCAGCCTGGCCAACATGGTGAAACCCCATCTCTAACTCTCTAACTAAGAATACAAAAATTAGCTGGACATGGTGGCGCGTGCCTGTAGTCCCAGCTACCTGGGAGGCTGAGGCAGGAGAATTGCTTGAACCCAGGAGGCAGAAGTTGCAGTGAGCTGAGGTTGCGCCACTGTAATGCAGCCTGGGCGACAGGGCAAGACTCCATCTTTGGCGGTGGGGAGGAAGAAAACCTGGAAGATTCAGTGAAGTATAGAAAACAAAAATCACTTGTAATCCAACAAATAGCAATAAGGCAGTAACTACTTTGTTGTTGGAGACAGGATCTCCCTCTGTCACCCATGCTGGAGTGAAGTGGCATGATTACGGCTCACTGCAGCTTCAGTCTCCCTGGCTCAAGTGATCCTCCTTCCTTAGCCTCCCAAGTAGCTGGGACCACAGGCATGCGCCAACACACCTGGCTAAATTTTTTTATTATTTGTAGAGAAAATGTTCTGCTGTGTTGCCCAGGCTGATCTCAAACTCCTGGGCTCAAGCAGTCCTCCTGCCTTGGCCTCCCAAAGTGCTGGAATTGCAGACGTGAGCCACCACTCCAGGGCAATTTAAAATTTTGTATAGAGACTGGGGTCTGGTGATGTGCCCAGGCTGGTCTCAAACTTCTGATCTTAAGTGATCTTCCGCAGGTGCTGGAATTACAGGCATGTACCACCTCTCCTGGCCAGCACTTTAAATGCCAGGCATTATTCTAAATGCTGCATACATATATTAATTTGTTTAACCCTGATGACAGTCAGATATTATCTATTTGCATTTTATAGATGAAGAAACCAGATGAAAGGTTACATAAGTGATCAGTTTCCCAGCCCTAACTAAAAACTTAACAGAAATCTTTGCCCTTCCCTCCTAGCCACTAAATACTTAACACTGCGTTACCAGTCTTTAACATAATGCTAGTGTATTTAGTCTGTAATCTGTTAACACCATATTGATCAGTTCTCAGTTGTTATATACAGTGTTTACCTTACAATTTTTAGCCTCTGTAATACAGATGTAGCATTACCTAGTATTGAGGTTTTTATTTGTTTTTGTTTTTTTGAGATGGAGTTTCACACTTGTTGCCAGTCTGAAGTGCAGTGGCGCAGCCTCAGCTCACCGCAACTTCCACCTCCCAGATTCAAGCGATTCTCCTGCCTCAGCCTCCAGAGTAGCTGGGATTACAGGCATGCGCCACCATGCCCAGCTAATTTTGTATTTTTAGTAGAGATGGGGTTTCTCCATGTTGGTCAGGCTGGCCTGGAACTCCCGACCTCCCGAAGTGCTGAGATTACAGGTGTGAACCATTGTGCCCAGCCGGCCTATTAGGTTTTTTTTGTAGTTACTAGATTTAGTGTATATTTTGTTATCATTACTTGAGGGAATTTAAAAATATTATTTTATCCTATCTGCTTTTTAGAAGGATTTAATGCCATTTATAATAAATGAGTCATTCAATGAATTTCTAAACATTAAAGATTAAAAACCATAAAGAGGAAACAGGATAATAGTATCTAAAATGTAGGATCATTTAATAATAAGAAGTTAATATTAAATTTAGTTCTTCTGAGGCTGGATGTGGTGTCTCACACCTGTAATCCCAGCACTTTGGGAGACCAAGGTGGGTGGATCCCTTGAGGTCAGGAGTTCGAGACCAGCCTGGCCAACATGGTGAAACCCGTCTCAATAAATAAATAAATAAAATAAAATTTAGTTCTTCTTTCTGACATTTTTGGTTAGAAAGAGATTCTTGGGGGAGAGAGATCCAAAATGGCCGATTAGCAACAGCTCAGGATTGTAGCTCCCAGGGAAAGCGCAGAGAGTGAGTGGATGCCGCACTTTCAGACGAATTTTTGTTGCCCACAGACTGGGAGATTCCCGGCGGAAGAGCCCCACGGGTCGCCAGCGCAACTCTTTTGGCCGGCGCAGCTGTTTTGCCTGCGCCCTAGCACAGCACTTCTCAGTGCGGAGTATACGGGACTGGGTGCCCTTTCAGTCGGGCTCAGCTGGTCCCATCCCCACAAGGAGAACAGCAATTGGAAGCGCTGAGGACTGAGAGTTTCACAGCAAGCACAGCCGAACCTGGGAAGGTCCAGCTCTGTGGGGAACAGGCGTCCACCAAAGGAAAACTAAGAAACAGAAAAACTTCATCACTGGACGGAGAGAGATCCAAGATGGCCGCTTAGCAGCAGCTCAGGATTGTAGCTCCCAGTGAAAGCACAG